>JASTVC010000079.1:0-58419 GCA_031125765.1 Saccharomycopsis amapae | reverse complement strand
CTTTAAAAAATTATCATTAAACTAGAACAAAATTAAGGGTTTTTCACCATAGATATGGTTTTCCCTAGCATAAAAAAATGAGCAATAACTTATAAGATTTTATATAGATATTTATATATTTATTAATATATCGAACTTTGTTTGAAAAAAAAAAAAAGCCGTAATGGTATATAATATAACATGAATATTTTTTTCACTACTTTTTGTTGTTTTTCCTGACACTATTTGTCGTTATAACTGAATTATATTGAGACACTATTATTCAGCAAGCTCTATTATCATTGCTACATTCAACTACATGTTATAATCTCCTTTATTTTTAACTCTTTATTATCTTTATCACTTACTATTGCCTATTACTGCGTCAAAACACGCTACTGTTATTCTATTTGTTATATAAAGGGTTCAACATCCCATTTTATTTATCTTTATATATCTTTTATAAACTACCGATTTTTATACGAATACATTGGTATATTACTATAAACAACAACTCCATCTATCTTATGAAACCAACAATACAAACAATGCATGATCGCATTGGCTTTGAAACTTTTTCTTTTATTTATTCTACAGCTTATATGTTTGTTAAAAAATCATTATCTTTCAATCAGGAATAAATAGATGTTTTAGTATATGCTTTAGTGAGCTATTTAATTGAATTACAGTATATAAAATTTTTATTCTGGCACTAAAATAGTCAGGATAATACATATGATCTATTTTGATCATATTCAGACACATTAGGAGACTTATTATACGTGTTGCATCCCTTCAATAATAATAATAATAATAAATTAATAATAGAGGAGAAAACAAAACCCTTTATGAGCGTGAAATCGTCTTTAATGTCAATAGTTTAAAGTAATTTATCATTGATGATATTCAGAATTAAGACATACAAAGGAGCTTTCAGTCCAATATCTTCCATGCCCTCCTATACTTGCCCCGGTATCATGAAATAATTTTCAAAGCCATTATTCACAAGTTTGATCATGAGCTACATTGAATTTGAGGAAATATAATGCCAGGTCTTCCATCCACTCAAAGAATAACTACGATGAAGACGAATTTTATTAGCACATTTCTCAAAACGCTGATGGGAAATTCCAAATATATATAGATTGCAATGACAAGGAGATAAAAGCTCCTTAATTTGAAACTAGTAACATTAATCTGAATCAAAAATTTCGCAAAAAAAAAAAAAGAGAAAAAAATAGTTTTTTTCTCTAATTGATAGATAGTTCACATCAAAGCGACTTTCAAGCTCTCCTCCGAATTTTCGCACCCCGAGGCTGAAAAAACACGGGCAAAAAAAAAAAAATATTACAACGCGTTCCTAAAAGATGAAAAAAAAAAGCACCGAGTGCCAAATTTATTGCAATTCGCCGCTTTGCACCAAAGTGGATACCAATCATCCATCAAAACTATGACTGGGCGGCAGAGGTCTCAGAGGCTGGCCGAATCCCATAGCAGAGAGGGAAAAACTGCTATTGAATCCAAAACATCACGAATAGTTCCCGAAAGAACTTTGAGATCATCTTTTGTAAATATTTCAGTTGACTCAACCGACAACAATAGCGATTCGCTAAAGAAGATTGATAAATCTCTAGTTTCTACTTTCAGAGATGAAACTTTAAAGCGGCGCGATGATTATATGTTTAATTTTGATAAAAGATTGATATTTGACAAGCTCTCGCATCTTGAATTGTTAAATGAGATGAAAATTGCAATATCAGATGATGATGAATACAATCACGAAGGTAAAACAGAATTGTTCAACTTTGCTAAATATTCCATTAATATTACCGGTGGGCCGTCTGGAATCAATAATAGCAAACCTCAAGATATTGATTATCAGCTATTATCAGAGAAGAAAAATCTAAAAATAACCAATTACAATGAATCAGATACCACACAAACCGTTACCACAAAAAGAGGTACCACAATTGTCAAACCTCATAAAATCAAACTACGAAGAAAATTAAAAAACATTACAACTGAAAATGATCCAAGATACAGTATACTTAAAGATGGCGATGATGCTAATGATCCATTGAATGATAATATATACTCGAGATATCATAAGTCGAAAGTCAGGACAGAAAAGAGTTTTGCAATTATTGATAAAACCAAATTCTTAGATGATGTCAATAACCTCAGAGTAAATTTGGGAAAATTAGTTGATTTGTTGAATGCTGACTCCAAGGCGCTCATGAATTCTTATGTTTGCAAGCTAATTGAATTTTTGCAGAATCCCTGCTCATGTACTTCTTTAAACAATGTCGAGTTCTCTAGCAACTCATCGTTTATCATATCGTATATCAACCTTTACTACTTCAGGCTTCATGATGGCGAATCACCAAACTATTCCAAGCTTTTCCGCCTTTTAGACAATTTCTTTGATCCTGAAGATATTTCAAGTAAAAAAACAGCTGAAGTCACAGAAAAGAATCAATATAACAGCTTAAGATACTTGTTACAGAAAAACCCAACATATACAGAAGATTTCAAAAATTTACTTTTGGGTGACAAAGGTTACAAGGAACAATTAGAATCAGGAAATATGAGAAATAATTCTGGTTTGAATTTTAAGCTTGATGATTATTCATTAAATGATGATGAAAAAGAACGCATCCAGGGGAGAAGCACGGAAATTTTCAACAGCTACACTAATTTCGAGAAACTTTTGGTGAGCACTAATAATAGAACAAGTTCTAATAGTGTCGATGGTAATTTGACCCTTTCTATGGATAGAATTCTTGATGAAATTGACTTAACTACCAAATGCTACCCAATTCAGCTAACGACGAAGGATAAATTAATAATTCGGTTTTTACAAGAACTGACATTTATTAATCCAGGCGTAATGTCGAGTTTGGAGAAAATTACAGCTAATAATGATCCTAATTCTAGCAAAAATGATGATATCTTAGGAGAAAACATTTCAAGGTTTCAAAACTTTGGTCGTATTCTTGAATATTTGTCGAAAATTACTCTCTTGACATTATATGAAACTTATAAGCCTCTAAAATTCTTTGAAGGCTATTGGAGCAACAAGAATGAATATCTATCATTCATTAGAGCTAGAGAGCACCAGGAGTTAATTAAAGTGAAAAATCCGAGCATCTCAGATAATAGGGCTACTTATTCACGGAAGAAGAAATCTCATTCAAGAGATCATTCATTACACAATAAGTTTGAAAACTTTGATTATTTGGACATTTGTATTTCCGATCCCGAAGATGAATATGAATACTCTGATCCTGATGATAATCTAACTATCGAAGAATTGAAATTGAAGCACCGGAAGCAATCCCAAAAGAAATATATCAAACACTATAATATGATGCATGAAGAAGATGCTGAGTACCAAGAAGCTTTTCATATTGCAACATCTCCCAACACAAAGAAATTTGTTTTCAATACGAGTGCCAACACAAAAGTTGTATTTGATCCAAAATTTGGGGCAAAATTTTTCAATACCGAAGAGTCAAACAAGTTCAAGCAAAAATCAATATCAACAAGCACTGTATTAACAGACACTCAAACAACTTTTGATGATAACGAAATATATCATCACGGGAAAAATATTCTTGACGAACCAAAAATAGTAATTCCAAGTTCCTACGTTGACACCGATGCTCCGTTGTTTGAGCTGAATTATGTTGATGAATTGAAAAAACGCAAAATTATTAGCAGACCATTCAAGAGCTTTTTTAAGTCAACTAAAGGTAAAAAATTGTATTATAAACCATATGATAAAATTCATGAAACAAAGATAAATATTTCACAAGAGGAAAAAAAAGATAGCGATTCAATTAATAAGCGGTTAAGAAGGGGAAAGCCAAAAATAAATTATAATGATATTACTAAAAGCAGGTCTTTAGCGACTGGTCATGATGATGATAATTATTTGGCATTTGGCTTGCCTTTGCCTGTGGCAATAAGGAAAACCAAAGAATTTGAGTTGCCTGTTGCTTTTTTTCAAACATAGGTATCTCTTTATATTTTTTCTTATATATGCATCCTAAAAAGTATTAATGAATGCTTTTATTTTCCTCCTGAAAAAGGTAGCTTCAATCGACTCTTATGTAGAAGCCATATCCTTTAGTGGGTGTCGACTTATATGAATACGGGATGCCTGCTGCATATTTGAAAAGAGTTTCACAATTTATTATTGTCATTATGGCTTATTATGTTTCCCAATAGATACGAAAACACACGACACAAACCTGTACGGTGATATTTGGCGCATTCTTTTATAACATGGCTTTTTGAGCATGTATGTTGGGTATGGCATTAGAAGCCCCGTACAGACACAAAAAAAGAAAAGAAAAGCCGATGAAATTAATTAACAACGACCACAAAATCACCATCTCACCTCCGAAAAGCATCTGTTTGTTGTTGATAAATTTAAAATAGCACGCATTTGATCACAAAGAGAAAATGCTGCAACCAATTATAGACTTTGAATCAATTGAGGATGTTGATGGTGTCAGATTACCTTGGAATTCTTTTCCGACCTCCAGTCTTGATGCACAGAACATGGCAGTACCGTTGTCATGTTTATACACTCCTTTGAAAGAGAAGGAAGAGTTGGTGGTGATCGAAGATAATCCAGTGATGGCAAAAAAACCATCAGGAACAGTTTTAAACCCATTTTGTCATGTTGATTACAGTTCAAGAACATGGACCTGCCCTTTAACGTTATCAAGAAACCCTTTGCCGGAACCATTAATCCAAGACCCTGAAAAATTGAAAAAGATTATGGAAAATACCACTATTGAATATAGTTTGCCAAAATTAGTTAAATTTCCCCCAATTTATTTGATAATTATAGACTTGGCCACTGACTATGAAAATTTGGCATCGTTAAAGGATTCCATTTTGGCAAGTTTGGGCATTTTACCAGAAAATTCGTTGATAAGTTTAATGACTTTTGGCAAACATGTCAATATTTATGAGTTGACAAGCAACAATACGAACAGTATTACATGCCACAGTTTTAATGGTGATAAGTTATACGCCCTTCGTGAGGTGAGAGATAAGTTGGGGTTATTATCTAGCGATTTGAGATCACCTAAATTAGGGGAAAACAAACAACACATAGGATCAAAATTTTTCCAGCCTTTACAACATTGTGAATTCCAAATTCAATTAATTTTGGATAATTTACTACAAGATTCATTCAAGTATTCTTCTACTAAACAAAGAAAATTGAGGTCCACCGGGTCATGTTTGTCATTTGCCTTCAATTTATTAGAATTATGCTTTCCTAAAACTGGGGTGGAAATTTTAGCATTTTTATCAGGTCCATGTAATTACGGAAAATTTGGAAAAATCACTTCAGATCAATTGAAAGATCATTTGAGATCGCATAAGGACATACAAAACGGAAATAAAAATTACCAGGTCTCCAGTAGAATATTTTATGATGATTTGGCAAAAAGAGCTTCAAAGCATGGTTATATTACAAACTTTTTTATTGGATCACTTGATCAAGTTGGCTTGTTTGAAATGGCTTCCCTTAGTGATAAGTCAGGAGGGTCTATAATTTTCTCAGACTCATTTGGAACCTCTATCTTCAAAAATTCGTTTATTAAATTTTTGCAGAACCAAACTTTGAATTTTGATGATGATGAGGATCAAGAATCAAATAATAATAATAATACAGCTTATGGGTTGAATGGGTCCTTGGAAGTCAAGACTTCAAAAAATTTGAAAATTAATGGCTTAATTGGTCACGCAGTTTCATTGAACAAGACAGAAAGTAACGATGTTAGTGATAAGGTTGTGGGAATTGGGGGAACAACTTCTTGGAAACTACCAAAAATTTTGACAAATTCAACTTACGCCATCTACTTTGAAATGAACAAGAATTTGAATAACGCGCAGCAGCAAGGTAATCAATCCACTTTTATCCAGTTCTTATGTTATTATCAACACCCAGATGGGAATTTCAGACTAAGGGTTACCACCATCTCTAGGCCAATCTACAATTTCAATACCAGCAAAGAGTTGTTTGTTAATTCCTTTGATCAAGAAGCAGCAATTATAGCTTTGGTTCGTGAAGTGTCATTTAAAATCTTCAAAGAAGTACAAGAGCCAGTTAAAGTTAGAGAGCAGCTTGATACAGCTTTGGTCAATCTCATGAAGACATTTGCGACTATTAATAGTAGTGCTGCGAATAAGTTGGAAATCAATAGCAATTTCAGCATGTTCCCACAGTTTGTGTATAATTTGCGTCGATCATTTTTGCTCCGCCTTTTCAATTATTCACCTGATGAATCAGCATATTATAATCACACTTTGAACCATGAGGATGTCAATAACTCATTAATTATCATCCAACCAGTTCTACTTTCCTATGAACAAGACCCAAATAATCCAGAGGAGACTATTATTGAGCCAGTATTATTAGACTCTGTATCTATCAAACCCACAAGAATCTTGTTGCTAGATAGCTACTTTGAAGTGTTAATTTATCATGGTGAAATAATTTCTAACTGGAAGAAGCATGGGTATCAGGATCAACCTGAATATGAACATTTTAAGAACTTCCTACAGTTGCCAAAAGAGGAAGTCACAAGTATTTTGATCGAAAGGTTCCCATTACCAAGATATATCGATTGTGATGAAGGTGGTTCTCAGTCAAGATTCTTGTATTCTAAACTAAACCCTTCAAACTCTTACAATAACCAGAATGTACAAGGAGGTGGTGGGTCTGTGATTTTGACTGACGATGTGAGCCTACAAAGCTTTATTGAAGAAATCACAAAAAGAGTTATCAGCAAATAATAATAACAGAGGGATTGAATGTTAGCGCATCTACAACAAAGTTCCCTTACTCCAGAATTGGTAGGATGGTCTCTTGCACTGTATAATCAAAATTAATAAATGTAATTGTTATGAAACTGTATCTAGTTATTTTGCATATCATTTCCCCATTGTGAAACGTCATTACCAAAGTTTTGGACTCTGTTACCAACGTTATCTTGAATGTTATCGCCCATATTATCGAAACCTTGCTGAACATCATTACCAAAGTTTTGAACGTCATTATTAGCGTTACTGAAATCATTTTTAACACCGTTGGTAGCGTCGTTGAAGTTGTTTCTGATGTGGTTTCCAACATTACTAATGGAATCACCAACCGAATCAACAGCATTATCAATGCTATTTTTGTGATCATCGAATTCGTGCATGGCGAAAGCACCAGCAACAATGCCACCAGCAGCTGCTAAGCCAGCTTTCAACATACCGTGAGAGCCATGAGTGGAAGAAGACGAATTTTGTTTTTGGTTGCCATATGACTGCTGTTGACCGTAACTGTCTCCACCGTAAGAGCCGTTGTTATTGTTGGTATAAGAATCGCTTCTTCCATACGAGTCATTGTTGCCATAGCTACTGTTATTGTTGTTATAGGAATTGCCTCTGCCATAAGAGTCATTATTACCATAACTGTCGTTGTTATTGTTGTATTCGTTGTTGTCGTAATCACCGTAACCCATTTTTAGTTATCAAATTCTTTTGTAAAATATTCTATTATCCTATATTAGTGGAATAGGGCTTTCTCAGTATCCATATGCGGATATGACAGGAGTTCCATGGCCTTTTTATAATTTTTTGGGTGCTGATCAGCGACCGCGTGGTAATAATGCAGGCTACGAGTCAAATTTCGTGGGCAAACCTTGAAGCGTGAAACTGAAACACCCTTGGGATCGAGAACTTCAGAGTCAATAGTGGCAATTACTAGCAAAAAAACACCCCGCAATAATTCTCAACAATAATAATACCCGATAATTAGTTCACGCGTTTTTCACTCTGCCACCCACAGCTATTTTTAGCATCTAACAGCTGTTATTTTCTTAAGCTGTACCGCTGGTATCCAAGAATTTGATACTTTGAATGAAAAAACAGCGAACATCTCATATTATTACATTCAAAGTATTATATGTTTCATGGTTTAAATATTCTATAACCATTTTATATATATATATATAATAATAATAATAATAATAATAAAGGCCGGAAGCCTTTCCGGTCCTTCAATTATCCCGATTCCTCTTCAACGGTAACAGCATTGTCCTTAAGCCATTGATCAACTCTATCAAAATCTTGCTCATTGGCACTAAGTTCAGTGAAAGCCAAGCATATCCAATGGTATCGATATTTATCTTTAACATGGACTCTATTATCTAGTGATTCATGTTGATAATAATGATCCACCAATAATTTACGCTTTGTGATCAGTTCACTAACGCAAAATGAATATTCAGTTCCTGCCTTTGTTTGAAATGTCTCCCCTGCTTGCAAATTCGGGACAACTGTCATTAAACTATTCTTAACGTGATCGAATGTGTCCTTGACTGACACTTTCACATATAGACCGGAACTCAAGCAATTTTTGTTTTTGCAATATGAGTTTCCGCATCCACGAGTCAACTGAATCATGTACCTTCTTTCAATTCTTGATATCAATTTCTTGTAATCAGGATCATACACCGCTGAATAAAGATGACTGTAGCATTGATCACAGAGCCCGAGTTTGTCATTGATTTTTGTGAAGTCAAGATTCTTTATAATATTGATACAATTACTATTCAAGCATTGAGTGTAATCAGAATTCTTATTTCTGGATAGTCTATTCAAATCGTGAATCCGCAAATGTGATTCCAACTCTTTGTACTTGACAATCTTCCCACATTTATAACATTCAGTAGTCTTAGAGCCACACACAGTATTTTCATGATGTGATAGATTCAAGATTAAATCTTCTGGATCGGACTTTCCCTTTGGAATCACTAAATGACAAAACTTGCACTCGTGTAGCTTGTTTTCCCAAATAGTGGCTTTATAGTTGGAATAATCAATTAAAGAATTGAAGCCTTGCGATGACTGATGATTGAACTTGTCATGTTTTCTGAAGGAAATAAATTCATTACCGAATACCAGACACTTCTCACAATGCCAGTGGGTATCTGGGATTTTTTTGAGAAATATTTGACCACAACCTTTAGAACATTTCACATTATTTCGAATACAAAAGTTTTCATGAAGGAACAGGTTCTGTTTGTTCAATTTTTTTCCACAATTAGAACATAATACTTCATCTGCCATTAATGCCTGTGTTACTTTTTCCTTTATTTTTGAGTCCATTTTTTCAGTTGATATTTCGATTTCATAAACCGATGCCGATTCCTCCCACAAATTCCCAATGAAAAACAAGGAATCCTTGTTTGTTAAGCGAATATCATCACTCCTAATTGCAAACGTTCTTGATTCATTTATGTACAGGGAATTTATTGTTGACCAAATGAACTGGTCATTACCTATGAATTGATCATTTGATATTAGTAAGTCGAATTTATTGAGATCGGTTTCATTAGAACCTGAAGACTTGATTGTGAAATTTATTTTAAATGGCAGCGCAGTATCCTCTAAATACATCTTGTTTATTTCATCATTTTTGAAAACCATTGTTTCTGATGTATTCTCATTCACATTTAATTTGATATTATTTACCTTTAATTTTGATACATTTTGTTGTAAATCCACCATTGAATCATTCTGTAGTCTCTTCCTCCGTTGAGCCTTATCCAAGACTTTTTTCTTGTATTCCATCATTTCTTGTGCATCATTATCATCTATAGGCTCTAAGTCGAAAGCAAGATCAGTATTGACAATACAAATAGTCTTTGCAGGAACTGTTTTGGAGATCAAGAACTCAAAAATCTCATTATCATTAAGGGAGTTCTTGAAAGTGAGAACGTCACCTTCGGTCAATGTGGTGTATGTAATCGAAAGGTTAGCCTCAAGGAAAAACTTCAAGTTAACAATATTTTCAGTAATTGCAGGATTCATGGATTTGAGAGTTAACGATTCACCTTTGGGTACAGTTTCCACCAACTCAATTGCAACTTCTCCATTGGTTCCTTCTAATTTGATCTTTTCGTGGACAACCTGGGGCAAAAATACACTTCCCAGCTCAGCCGTGAATTCTTTGACTCCGACAAACCCATATTTTCCATTGGACACATTAGTGACTTTAAAGATTAGAGGAGATGGCAAAGTATCTTGGTGTCGAGAAAGCAATGCTTCAAGAATACCCTGATGAAGCACTGCTTTGTCACTGTACTCCAAAAGGCCACCATCTCCATGACAGATGCAATTGAAGATGTTCATAGTTTTCACCAGTAGAAAACTATAACTTTTGGACTAATATATCTATGAGACTTGATTTACTTTGTGTCACAATATTAACAATAATATGAATCTACTCCATAGTGATATTATTGCCACTGTGAAATAAAAAAAAAAAAAACTCCGCGCAGTATACCAATGACACGGGCACATACTCTGATTGATGCCAGGATTACACCAACCTCAATTATTTTGTCGATCGCCAAAGATCCTTGAACTTTAAAAGATAAATAAATGCTTGAAACAATTAACCCACTCCTGCCGTGGAAGCAACGTATATCCAATAATGTGTCATCCTATTATCTGACAAAGCTAATCCCGATGGTTTCCAGGGGTATTCCACCCCTTCCTTCGCGGCGGCTAATGGCTGGGAAACGGTAACACCAATGAAGACGCCCTAAGACATGTCTTATTCGCGAATTTCGGTTTTTATATAAATAAAGGCAAATGGAAAGGCTTGTTCTTTTTGTGGCTGCAATCTTGGAATAACCTCCTTTTTGTTGCTGCTGTGTTTACTCCCCCAGTTAATGCTAACAATCCAGTCATGACCATTTTTTCTCCAGAAGCCGACTCAGTAGTAATTAGAGAACACTTCTATTATGACACAGGTCTAGACTCTCTTGTTGTTATTCGTAATGACGAAGGAAAATTCATACCTGTTGAGGAAAAAGGCCTTGGTATTTTCGACTATATCTTTGCTTCAACAACTGGCGAATATCCAGCCGATCAACAGCCAAAATCTGAAGCTGATGGGATACCAACCAATGTAATGATCATTTTGGCTTCCGCAACAGTTTCTTTGATATTTTGCTTCGTGCTCTTAAGATTCTTCAGTCGTTTTAGAAATGCAATTGTCAGAAAATCCACCCCACCAAGCTATGTGATTAATGCCGGCGTTCGCAACCAGAATCACCAACATCGTCACAAACTTAGAAAGCTCAAAATGGCATCTAAGAATATTCTTAACAGAAATCGTTCGAGATCAATGGCCTCGACCAGAAGAAATGTGATATCAATGGAAGCGGATTCTCCAGTCTTGGCTAACGAAGATGTCATCCCTTACTCTTTCCAAGCGTTACCAAATACATCCTCAGCTCTCAAAACATTACCATCTCTTCGTACAAAGCTCAATGTCGAAAAAAATACAAGAGCTTCTTCAATCAATAACCCAGTCTCTGGTACAGAGTTCAATCCAACTTTCCATCTCCCTTTCCATTCCCATGTCCAAGTTTCCGAAAATCCATTCTACTTAAGTTACAACAATCAACTTCATGAACCTACAGAATCAACCATGTCTGATGGCCTGAGTGTTGATAGTGTGTTTTCTCCATTCAGACATCAAAACAATTCAGACGAAGCGTTAGAAAACTCACCGGTATTTGAAAATGATCCAATGATTATTAAAATGTATCAATCCCAACCAATACATAATTGAGAAACATACAAAAACTTACATTCTCTGGAAAAAAAATATTAACTCTAAATTCACTTATTATCTTTAGTTCACCGACAATAGAAAACCAATAGAAAATTCACGACAGTCACCTCATCTACTACATTTATTTTCTATTTATTTTATCCTATATTATATTCATTAAGCTTCAATCATCATGATGCTACATTTGACGATTTTTCCACTATCAAGACCATTATTATACATACCATTTTTTTCTTTTTGTTTATCCTTCCAACATCAATAGAAAATCTTCAGGAGACCCACTGATTCTCTTCATCTTTCAAATTATCGTAAACAATACGCTCATTTGTGATCCCTGAAATTTCAAAATTAAACTGGGCGTTGTAAATCACTCTGCAGGGTTCACGTACGATGGTATTGTCATGTATGCATACATATGCGACATACCCAGCTCCTTAAGAAACAAAAACTGCGCTTGGTGGTAATAGGCAGCTGAAACGATGCTCAGGAGATAAAAAAAAAGATGAAGCGGGAATACGTCAGCCAAGAGCCATTCTTATGTCTGAACCACTTACTTATATGAAGAAGGGAACAATCTCACACCAACCGTCTGCCATCAAAACCTTCAGTGTTTATCAAAGCACCTAGATGAAGGTACTTTTTTTCACTGCTTTGGATTTAAAAGGAACCAAACTACATTTATATTGGAACATAAACCTTTTAAGTTGAGGAGAGAAACCAGCACAACATATCCAAACGAAACAGAGGACGATCGACAACAGGTTATTATTTGGCAGGGCACTCCCTTTTTGAGGACATGCCGAAAAAGTAAACAAGAAAAAAGTTACCAGTTGTTGGGTCCATCAATCGTCTCTTTATAGATAAGCCAATGCCTAGAAATCACACGAGGAATATGGTTGTCTTATAGATATCATTTCTTTTGCCCAAGCACCTTCAACTTTTACAAACTATCAGAAATACAAACCAGCCCCAGTGCTCAAAAGACCCGTATTATCATTCTTTGATTTGCTATCGTATTTCGTGGAACCACTGGAGACTGGTTGAGGTTAAACAAGTCATTTAATCCATTTAAAACATTTGCGCTTGTAGTTGTGTAGAAAGTCGTTTTTGTGGAATTGCAGCGTTTATGTCTTGACATTCCAGCTCATCATTGAAGTCCAAGAATGTGTCCAACTTGACCGCTCTATTATCTGTTATAATGCTTTCCTGTAATGGTGGAAATTTAAATTTAAGAAGAAATACGAATTTAAATAACCTTAATAATTCCCATATTATAATAAAAAAGACCAAAATATATTTGTACTCTACCTATAAAAATGAAGACCTATCTTTACTTATTAGAAAATTGGTCAGTTTCAAACCCCAAATTAGAAGCACACTTTGTGTTTTTGTAATCCTTCACATTCTCAAGTACTTTCTGGTTATTAATGATAACTTGACCACCAAGAGACTGTACCAGATGTTTGGAGCCAATAGTAATAGCCATCTTATTCTTTGGCCAATTTTCAAGGGGGACTTTCAGTGGTTCAACGCCATAAGCAATGGCTAATAAGTTGGCAGCTGATATTGCTGACAAACGCATTGCTCCGCCAGCTTTTTTAATGAGCCCAAGCTTAGGTAGATCACCAGCAGCAAAGATATGTTCAAATGTTTGATTAGGGGTTTTCACTTGAAGAAAGTCAGAAACTGTGATTTCATCTTTGTTGAGAGAATCCTTGAATAAATCGTTTTCCAAATACTTAATATTGTTCTTGTGGTAGTTACACCATATATTCAAATCAGTGGTAATCTTGTCACCACTACTAGTAGTCAATATTGTCTTATTATTCTTGATAACTTCGTCCCTGATACGGGTGTTCAATCTCAAATTAATCCCCACTTCCTTAATTTTTTCCATTAACGAACCTTTATAGGAGTCAGAAAGCGTTGGTTCAGGAGGAACATTTGGATGAGGATGGACCAAAGTAACATTTTTGGATGGGTGGGAGGCTTTAATTTCGCCAGCAACTTCAATACCCACAGCACCACCACCAACGACAGTAATATCATCAGCATTGGTGATCTTGGCACTGAATTTATCCATTTCAGCAGTGAGTTCTTCCCTATTTGAAGCGACGGGGTCCAATGGCCAAGCTCTACCACGTCCACTAGCAAGAATACAATAATCAAAATCCAAGGCAGCGGCGGACTTCGAGCCGTCTACTGGAGTAATGAACTCTTGTGGGGTATCCTTCTTGATGAGCTTATTTCTCGAGTAGCTGACACTGTTAGACAGCAAGTTTGTGACATAGCCTTGGATAAATTTCACTTTGACATTTGGGTTTTTGACAATAATTTCTCCTTCAAGACCGGTGTGAAATTTCTTCGAAGTATCCAAAACCTGAGGGCCAGAATGATCAGATAAGAATACCTCATCCCAAGCAATCCCGAAATTCTTGATATCCACGAATGTATTAGATGAGAAATCCTTATCAACTACCATTTTTGGGATCGACATGATGTTTATGAAACCGGCTTTCGGCTCGATCATGGTGATCTCAAACTTGTGGTCACCAACCGGTGGAATTATTGGAGCGCCATTATTCAGAGTAGTAGATTGGGTAGTGCTTGTGAACTTGAGCAAAGTCTTGACTGCCCCAATCCCGGCATAAGAACCACCAACAACCAATATTTTCAAGTTCATGGGGTTTGTATTTAAGTGATGCTTCGGGAAGTTATTTCGGAAGTCTTCTTAATTTCTTCCTTTTTTTTTTTTTTTCTTGTTTTGAAAAGCCAGATCCGCACAGATTCTGAGAGTGAATATGCTGTGATACAATCGACAAACGATACAGTATTCTTCGATCAGTACAGAGATACCGGGTCAGAAACATTTTAATGAAGATTTTCTTTTGTAAATGATGGGGGTGGGTGCATTTATATATTGGATTAACGAGTAATGAGGTTCGGGGCGGACTATTTCCCGATTAAGCAGATATTCGGGGATTGCACGGTTTAGTGAATAAACAGAGAACACCCAATAATATAGAATCAACAAGATGTCGTATGTCATTTGATATCTTTCCTTTTAATTATTTTTAAAATCCAACTTATTTCACAAAATATTCTCCCACAAGGCAAAAATAATAATAAAGAAGAAATCGTTCTTATGAAGGGGTGTCAAAACCAAGGAAGTACTTTTAATACTGGTCTTCGTAATATAAAAAAGCCAGAGGAAGCTTCAATTGCACAAATAATTAGACCAGAAGCCCATGTAGAAACAGCAATGCGATCATAGTTGTTATAAATGACTGCTCTTGCGGTGTTTTGCTTAAGGCTTCAATAAAGATTCAGAAGATAAATTGGTGATTCCCTGTGATAGATCCACGGGTTGGGTTCACTAGGGGTCCCGAAAACCATCATGGATGTCGTGCCAATGCAAAAAACACTTTCATTGAATTACATGATATGGAGATGGTCTAGAAATATATCCTGTTGTATTATGATTCTCTCGAAGACTATGTGATTCCCACCGTGAATGATAATGTCTTACTACCAAGTTTTGCCTATATGAACGTGCAAGCCATGTATTAGAATTATACCCAATACTACTTTCAACTCCAGGTCCAAAGACTTAATCTTCGCAAAAGTATTTCAACAATTTAATTAATAAAAATATAAAATAAGAAATGAAATAGAACAGTATTCTAAAATGAAATAAGGAACAAAAAACAAATAATATATAAGGTCATGATGGTACATTTCTTGTAAACTTCAAAAAAAAAATAATAATCAATAAATCAATAAATCAATAAATCCAACTTAATTGGTCAAATCTTAAATATAGGAGCCCATAATTACTCATTGTCAGCTTCCTCAACTGCAACATCGTTTTTAGCCAGAACCACTTCTGTTGCTTCTGCACCTTGCACATCACCATCACCCTCTTTTATTTCTTCCACAACATCCAAAACATTGGAGTCTGCCTTCACCAGGGAGTCTTCCATAATAATAGGTGATAAGTTAGCAACAACCTCCTTTTGTGGCGTAGAAACAGGGGAAACTGAACTTGTAAACTTTTCAACATAAGAACCAATGGTACTAGCATAACTTTGTCTTTTGATCTCAGTACTTGTCTTCTTTTCTTGAAATGCAAAACTAGAAGAGCCATGTTGAGAGATGGATGCCAGACTATAGTCTCCAATCACCAGCTCGGCACTGAAAATCTTATTATCAATAATCTTGGAATCGGTATCCCAAATCCCCAATCTACTCCAAAACATCTTGAGACGGATTCTGGTACATTCAATCCAAGCTTTCTTTTGATTCACTTCTGTATCAAACTTCCACACTCCAGCTTGTACCAGTCTTAAAAATGCGTAAAGTTCACATGTGCTTCTGATACGGAAAACACAATAAGCACAAAGTGGGAAAGTGTAAGTAAAATCTGCACTAGTGTTCTCATTAATCGATAAAGATGAAGTTGAATCATTAAGATCACTGATGTTAGTACTGCTAGGATTAGAGCTCAAAGAGCCATTCTTGCCCTTAGCCTTTTGATTCTTAGAAGAATAAATCTTCAACATATAAAGTCTGGCGTGCTGCAAAGAGTCATTTCGAGATTCACCACATATTGAGCATGGATCTGGAGTGGCCACCGGTTTTGAAGATGCATTGGATATTATTGCCGAGTTCCTCTTGAACGATTCATTGACTGAGGCAATTGGCTCAATTGTTACTCTCCCATTAACAATAGCACTCATAAGCGAACGCTTTTGTAAGAATGAAACCCCTGGAGCAATGTCTAGTTTCAAAGTCGGTTGAATATCGTCATGAAGGATTCTTTTGTAGAACCTTGTATCTTTAAAATCTACGGAGTTTCCCGAATCATCCTCACCAGTTTTGGAGAGTCGGTTTTTAGCAAAATTCACAAAATTATCAAACAATTCTAAATCATAACGTAAACATTGAACTGGAGGAGTGTATAATAAATTGAAAATGATTGATTTTTCATCCGCTTTCCTTTCTTCATTGGAGCTTCCATTATCTGTGGTATCATGTGAGACCGTGGTGCTGTCTTTTTCATCCACCGTCGTCGAGCTAGAACTGGGCTTTTTGTCTTCTAAGCTTGCTAAAATCTCTTTTAGTTGCTCTAGCTGCTGTTGATAAGTTTCGATCATGAGGTCTTTTTCCTCGATCTTGTTCTGTAGTTGTTTGTTCTTGACCTTATAATCATTCTCGCTTCTTCTGGCCGTACTCACCATATCATTGGCCTGAGAAAATAAAGCGGAGGATAAATCATCGATTTCTTTCCTGAGCCCCGAGACTTCTGTTTCGGTGGTAATTCTAAGACGTTGAGAAGTGGTATATTTCTGCGACATCTCGTTGAAATCATTGGTAAGAGCAGTGTACTTGACACTCAATTTCTCAGCTTCAGAACGGTATCTATCAAGCTCTTTTTTCGCTTTGGCTAGTTGTTTTTCAAGCGAGTCATTGGACTTCTTGAGTTCTCCAGCGTCATCTTTTGACATGATGGTAAATTGGGGCTATATTTCCCTGTTATTTCCACTCCAAAAAGCAAAATCAAACGATGGTTGATCTACAAATTTCTGTATCTGACCGGTTTTGAACAAATGGTACAAAAATCCCACCAAACGTCCGGGCAACGCACAAAAAATACACACTAAACACATTACACACACAGTACACGCAAAATAAACCCAATCATGAAAAACGTTAACCATTAAATAAAATCAAACAAACTTATCCCCCAAAAACCATAAAAAAAACATTACCAAATCAAACAATAAAATCATTAATCAAGTATTGATACTGTCGTAAATACCATTTATATATATAAAACAAAAATTTAAGTAAAGATAAAATTAAACAATGTAAACAAAGTGTAAATAAAAAAAAAAGAATTTGAGTAATATAAAAAGTAAACACAAATGAAGAAAACAAATCAACTGCGTAACAATTAATTTAGCAATTTAGCAAATTAGTCTAGCCAATTACCAGTAGTCGACACCAATAACAAGGGCCAACAAAGCCATACGGACAAACAAACCATATCTCATTTGTCTGAAGTACGCAGCTCTGTGGTCAAAGTCAACTTCTTCCTTGATTTCACCAACACGAGGCAATGGGTGCATCACACACATATGCTGTTTGGCATGCTTCAAGACATTGTTGTCGACGACATAACTTTTCTTGAGACGCTCGTATTCTTCTTGGGAGGTGAATCTTTCTTGTTGAACTCTAGTAACGTACAAAACATCAGAATCAGCAATAATGTCCTTGGTCAATTTTTCAGATTCGCTACCCAATTGGTTTCTGGAAATGATACTTGATCTAATAGCTTCTGGCAATTGCAATTCATCTGGACAAACCAAATTGATCTTGACATTGTAGTGTTTTAACAAGGCAACCAAAGAGTGAACAGTTCTACCATACTTCAAGTCACCAACAAAAGTAACAGTGATACCATTAACACTACCCAATTCTTCACGAATGGTAAACAAGTCCAAGAAAGCTTGGGTTGGGTGTTCTTCAGAACCATTACCGGCATTGATAACAGGAACTTGAGAGAACTTGGTAGCAGTGTTGATAGATGAAGCTTCTGAGTGTCTCAAAACAATAGCATCGGAGTAAGAGCTCAAAGTCATAATAGTATCCTTCAAAGATTCACCCTTCTTAACAGAAGAAGATCCAGCCTTGACTTCAATAACTCTACCTCCGAGTCTTTGCATAGCAGCATTGAATGAAGTAGAAGTTCTAGTGGATGGTTCGTAGAACATGGTGGTCAAAAGACGTCCCTTCAACAAGTCAATAGAACCTTCTCTTTGAACAGCCAATCTCATTTCAGCAGCAACAGTGAACAAAGTGTGCAAATCGGAACGGCTGAATTGCTTGACAGAGGCAACTGATTTCTTCAAGAATGGGTTGTTGTCTCTAATGTATTGTTCCAATGGACCAGCGATCTTGATTTCCTTTGGCAATGGTTGAGAAACAAGATCAGATTCATCAATAGCTTGTTCAACTTTTTCAAAAGATTGTTCAAACATATCCTTACTAGCAATAGGAGCAGGCTTGTTGAAAGAGAATCTTCTAGCAGCTGGAGAGGTGTTGATATCTTGGTTCCATTCTTCACTGGCAGCAGTAGGGATTTCTGGGAAAGATCTCAAAGTATCAATATCACCAACTGGTAAATCGTTTGGATACTTAGCAATAGCATTAATCAACAACTTAGCAACCTTGTTGTTGGTAACCAATGGAATAGAATAATCAATAGCCATTCTTCTAGAAACATAACCCTTAGAAACATAAGTAGCTGGTCTTCTAACCTTGTTGTTAGATGGAACGTTAATGTACAAATCAATCAAGTTCTTGGCCAAGTAGTTGTTCAAACTGTGATCACTTTCATCATCCTTGTCCAAAACTTCCAAGAATTGAATTGGAACACCATGTTCCTGGTAGAAGTTGAAAGTACCACTAGTACCGTACAAGTTGTAACCCATCTTGACAATAGTTTTGATAGCAGGAAGCAATTCTTGTTTTTCCTTGTAAGAACCAATAGAAAGCAAGATGTTCTTCTTTGGAAGAGCCAAACCACTAGCCATGTAAGCCTTTAAGTAGGCATCGTATTTGTCCTTACCAATGGCAGCAACTTCACCAGTAGAGGCCATTTCAACACCCAAAACAGGATCAGCACCCAATAATCTGGCAAAGGAGAATTGAGGAACCTTAACACCGACGTAATGTTCTGGAAGTTTCTTGTTTGGATAAGCCTTGAATGGGATACCAACAATAGCCTTGGTGGCCAATTCAATCAAATCAGTACCAACAATCTTGGAAACAAATGGGAAAGATCTGGAAGCTCTAACGTTACATTCAATAACCTTGATGTCTTCATCCTTGGCAATAAATTGAATGTTCAATGGACCAGTGATGTTCAAAGCTTCGGCAATCTTAGCAGTAGCATAGACAATCTTGGAAACAGTGTGCTTAGACAAGTCTTGTGGTGGAACAACCAAAGTAGCATCACCAGAGTGAACACCAGCATTTTCAACGTGCTCAGAAACAACGTGCATGACCAATTTACCATCTCTGGAAACGGCATCCATTTCAATTTCCTTAGAGTCTTGAATGAACTTGGTGATAACAACAGGATAGTCTCTAGAAACAGCAACGGCTTCATTAAGGTACTTCTTCAAATCTTCATCACTGTAACAAACGTTCATGGCAGCACCAGACAACACATAAGAAGGTCTAACCAAGACTGGGTAAGAAACCTTCTTGGCAAATTCTTGAGCTTCAGTAATAGATGTCAATTCCTTCCAAGCTGGTTGATCAATACCAATGGAGTCCAACATTCTAGAGAACTTGTATCTGTTTTCAGCACCATCAATCATTTCTGGAGAAGTACCGAGGACCTTAACATTTTGTCTGTACAAGTTCAAAGCAATATTGTTAGAAGTTTGACCACCCATAGAGACAACAACACCACCAGAGTTAGTCAAGTGGTAGATATCCAAAACAGTTTCATTGTTAATGTTTTCAAAGAACAAAGAGTCAGATTCATCGAAATCAGTGGAGACGGTTTCTGGGTTGTAGTTGATGATGATAGTCTTCATACCTTGTTTACGCAAGGTTCTAACAGTAGTAACGGAACAGTAATCAAATTCAACAGAAGAACCAATTCTATAAACACCAGAACCCAAAACAATAATTGAGCCAGAGTTAGCACCTTCAAAGTCAGCATCGTGGGAGCTTGCATTGTAAGTCAAGTACAAGTAGTTGGTACTGGATGGGAATTCAGCAGCAACGGTATCAATTTGCTTGATGGCTGGGAAAATACCGTTTTCAACTCTAACATCTCTGATGGCGTTTTCACTAGAATTCAAGAATTTGGCGATTTGTCTATCGTCAAAACCTAATTGTTTAGCATTCAACAACAATTCAACTGGGAAGTCCTTACCACTGTAGGTAGAAATTTCTTCACCAACTTGAATCAATTTTGCCAACTTATTCAAGAACCACTTGTCAATCTTAGTCATTTCCCAAATCTTGTCAACGGAGTAACCAGCAGACAAAGCATTGGCAACAGCAAATAATCTTTGGTCACTTGGAGTTTGTAATTCATTGTCAATAGACATCAAAGCATTAGTAGCGTTGAAACCCAAGTTTTGGTAATCAGTTTCTCTAATAGCCTTTTGGATACATTCTTCAAAAGTTCTACCAATAGCCATAACTTCACCAACAGACTTCATGGAGGAAGACAAAGCAGTAGAAACTCTGGTGAACTTTTTCAAATCCCATCTTGGAATCTTGGTAACGATGTAATCCAAAGAAGGTTCGAAACAAGAACAGGTAGATTTGGTGACTTCATTGGTAACTTCATTCAATGGAATGTTCAAACCCAACTTAGCAGCAGTATAAGCCAATGGGTAACCGGTAGCCTTGGAGGCCAAGGCAGAAGATCTGGACAATCTAGCATTGACTTCAATAATACAGTATTCCTTGGAGAATGGGTTCAAAGCATATTGAATGTTACACTCACCAACAACACCCAAGTGTCTAATAACGTTGGTAGCGGTAGTTCTCAACATGTTGTAGTCATCGTCACTCAAAGTTTGGGATGGAGCAACAACGATAGAGTCACCGGTGTGAATACCCAAAGGATCAAAGTTTTCCATGTTACAGACGGTAATACAGTTGTCGAAAGCATCTCTGACAACTTCATATTCAATTTCCTTCCAGCCCTTCATGGAACGTTCAATAAGAACTTGTGGGGAAGTAGCAAAGGCCTTGTTACACAATTCAACCAATTGTTCTTCGTTTTCAGCAAAACCAGAACCTAAACCACCAAGGGCGTAGGCAGCACGGACAATGACTGGGAAACCAATGTCTTGGGCAGCGACAATAGAATCTTCAATGTTAGAAGTGGCGTGAGACTTGGCACATTTTTCACCAATTTCTTCCATGGCGTTAGCGAACAATTCTCTGTCTTCAGTGGTAATAACAGTTTCGATTTGAGTACCAAGAACCTTGACTCCCAAAGATTCGAATTCGTCTTTCAATTCAATACCGACAGAAAGGGCGGTTTGACCACCGAAAGTACAGTAGATACCGTCAGGTTGTTCCAATTTGATAACCTTTCTAACAAATTCAGCATTCACTGGCAAGAAGTAGACCTTATCGGCCAAACCTTGAGAAGTTTGGATGGTAGCAATATTAGGGTTAATCAAGACAGTGTAGATACCTTCTTCCTTCAAAGCCTTGATAGCTTGAGAACCAGAATAGTCAAATTCACCAGCTTGACCAATGGACAAACCACCAGAACCCAAGACCAAGACCTTCTTGACCTTAACAGGTGGGTGAGCAGCTCTATTATCAGCAATCAAACCACCTGGGAATTGAACGGGTTCCAATTTCTTAGTTTCGTGGAATTTAACGACAGATTGAATAAAAGTGTCGAAGAGGAATTCAGTGTCTTTTGGACCTGGGGTGGATTCAGGGTGGAATTGAACCGAGAAGAATGGCAAGTCAGTGTTGTAAATACCTTCGTTAGAACCATCGTTAGCATTAATAAACAATTCCTTCCAGTTGTTTTGTAAAGTGTTAGCATCAACAGCATAACCGTGGTTTTGGGAAGTAATGTAACATCTTCCAGAAATGGTAGAAGTAGCTGGGATGTTTTGACCTCTGTTACCGAATTTCAATTTGATAGTGGTGGCACCAGCAGCTCTGGCAATCAATTGATGACCAAGACAGATACCGAAAATTGGAGTTTTAGCTTCATCCAAAGCAATACGCAACTTAGCAACAAGGTCAGTCAAAATAGATGGATCACCTGGACCGTTAGAGATGAAAAGACCATCGTATTCTTCTTTGAGGAAATCGTAATCCCATGGAACAATCATCAACTCAACACCTCTTGTAACAAAGCATCTGATTTGGTTGTATTTCATACCGACATCAATGGCAAGAATTCTGACGGTTTTACCGTTGGCTTTCTTGATGGCGGTTTCTGGGGCCGGTTTATAAAGTTTTGGTTCCTTAAGAGAAACTTTAGCGACCAAATTCTTCAAATTTGGGTCGACCCATTCAGGAACGGTGAATTTGGTTTCCCATTCATTGAAGAAGGAAGACTTCAAGCTGAATTTTTGGGAAATGTCGTTTTGCAAACAAAGTCTACCCAAAGTAGAACCCTTGTCTCTAAGGTGTTTAGTCAATTGTCTGGTATCAACACCGTAGATGGCAGGAACACCTTGTCTTTCCAACCAAGCACCGAGGGAAGACTTGGCCAAGTAGTGGGAATATTGCTCGGTGTAACTGGCAACAACTAAACCGGCGATGTGAACACGGCTAGATTCAAAGTATTTTGGAATGTCTTTCAACAATTCATCCATGGCTGACTCATCTGGAACACCATAGTTACCAACTATTGGGTAGGTAATAACTAAGATTTGACCTTCATAGGAAGGGTCAGTGAGCGATTCCACATAACCCACCATCCCTGTCTGGAAGACCAACTCACCGCTCATGGACTTTTGGGCCCCGAATGAGTAACCAGAGACGGTGAGACCTTGGTCATCCCTTAATTGAAGAACCATAAGAGGGTCAGATTCCTTCAAAGGTGAACAAACTGGATTGGCAACTGGCATGGTGTCTAAATATAAAGAAATAAATTGAAGATTCTCTTTTGCTCTGATCCTCTCTTCCAGCGGTTGTGGGAGTCGTTGGGTGGAAGGTTTTTTTTTGGAGAGAGAGAGAGAGAGAGAGAAGGAAAAAAGAAAAAGAAAAAGGATGAAAGTGAAGAGATGAGGTCGAAAATTTTTTATTTTGTATAAATTAAAAAAAAAAAAAAAAAAAAAAAAAATTTTCTCGGCCGGGGACCCCCCCCTGGTTGTCCCAAGTAATAAAGGTGCGTTCTTATGTCATGCAGTGGTCAACATGAACTTTGATGACTGTTTGTGCGGTTCCCGTGGTGCTAAGAGCGATTTGACGACGATAATCACATATATTTGTGGGTTGATTCAAGTTTATGTGGTAGAAAATTCTATTGTGCTATCCATTACAACACAGTGCGGTTGTTGTGTGTCCAGCCGTGTACCCTCGATGTTTGCTATGGGTACAGAGTTTCGCGATAATTTATGCACTGTTTTTTTTTTTCCCTTTGTTTGACTCATCCATAGCTAAGAGACGCCGTGAGTCAAAGTCACAACAACTGCATTATTAGTTACTCACTACTCAACTTCCCTATCTCTGCACTACGCTACTACTTCGTCAAGTTAAAAATAATAATAGAAAAAAAAAACTCTATCAATAAAAGTATATCTAGATTATAATCATTATTATACAAAAAAAAAAATGAAAAAATATCGCTAAAGAACGTGCCCGTAGTAAGCAACGAAATTACAAATAACAAGTCTAATCTAAACAGCTCCGCTGGAAAACCTCGAAACCATCAACCCTATAAATACAATACCCACTGCCGTGACAATACTCTGTTTGGCAGTCTCTGTCTTGAGCAATTTGGCACTTCCTGTGCTTAAACTACTCACACTGGGAGAGTGGTTCATCGACTGACGAAGATGCTGGTCATCTTCCACATCAATGTCCATCAAGGAATCTTCAAGGTCAATAGCAGATCCCGCACTACCCAGTGCCAACCCATTGCGTGATCGGAGCGGGAACAGGGGTCCAAATATTCCAAACAATGGCGATTGTGATGGGGCAAGGCTCACTCCCGTAGCCGACGAGGAGCATGCCGAATTGATGGATAGGTTTGAAGCGGAACGTGAAAGCATTAATGAATCATCACGACGATCAAGGACCCACAGAGATACCGGGTGCTCTTGACGTGATTGTAGCTGTTTTCTTTGCAGCTTGGATGATTCATTCATTGTCATTTCTGCGAGCCGAGCTTTAAGGAATCGGATCTTCTCATCCTTGGATTGAAGCAAGCCTTTAATTTCATCGTTTTCAGATCTCAAGTTGTCGAAATTCTCAGCAAGGAGTTTTTGTTCATGATTAGTATAGTTTGTGATATTGTTATTGGTATCTATTTGTGATACAACTTCCTTATCATCAACAGTACGGTTGTCGACTTCTTGGACTTCAACTGGGCTACTACTCCCCATTAGCCGATCGCCGATTGACACATAATCATTAGTTGCCACCCTGGGCGATGGGAATGGGCTTTCATTTTCTTCTTCATAATGTTGGAGTTCCTCATGTTCACTAGTTTCAGAAATCGAGTCATCCGTAATAATGTTGCTTCTATCATCCCTCATATTCTCGTTCAAGTCCTCATCACTGCTACTAGAAGGAATGTTTGTCTCGGTTTCCTTGATCTGTGATGGTTCCTTAGCATCATCATCTACCTCATCATCAGATCCCTCTCCAGTAGCAATTGTATTTTTGAGGTTGGATGGGTAATTGTCCGTGCCATTGCGTGCGTTGAGCGCTTTCGACAATCTCTGCAAATTGATATCATCATCATTGAGAGTAGAGGAGTCACTGTCATTATCGTTCAAACTTCCTGTGTTACTGTGTTTATGGTACCTCTTAATTGGGTCTGTTCGAATGCTCTTTTCCTTATATGATTTCTTCTCATGTTCTTGTAATTTTGCTTCAAGGTCAGTGATTCTAATTTTACAATCATTGAATTTTTGAGACTGTGTTTCAATTTGATTTTTGAAACCATCATTTTCCGCAGTTATTTCAACAACCTTAATCTGCTCTTCCTTCAACAATTTTTCAAAATTGGAGGCCTTTTCATTAAGCTCGGTAATGACCAGAACAAGCTTTTCATTTTCAGATTTGATCGATTTATTAATTTCAGTCAATTTGAAAAACTTCTTATCAAACTCCATTTTTTTATCATTGAAATCCTTCTCGTAAGTTTTCACCAACTGTTGTTCGTAATCCTTCACTTTATTTCTATTCGCTTCATTTTTCTCAATCTCAATTTTTTTCAAATTTTTGATGTATTTTTTAAGAAATACCTCAATTGATTTTGACTTGAGGATCGAACTCTTCATCATATAGATTTCGTTTATCAATGTTTTGATTTGGAAATCCAAATTGGAAGATGTGGTAAGATTTGAATTAATTGACAACCCCGTCATCGAATCGTTTTTAATGTTGAGCAAGTTATCCTCAAAACCTGGCAAAATGTCACCAAATAACGCGCAATCAAAAGAGTTGCTTAATATTGAATTTTTGACATCATCTTCGATTTCAAATAAATGAATACTACTAGCGTCATTGGAATTATCATCATTATTCACGATATTCGCTACCATCGAACTACTGGTAAGGGCACGAATGAGAATGTTTTCTACTTTAGCACTAATTTTGCGATGATTTTGATGACTTTCAATATCAAACCCCAAATCTATCACATCTCCTTTTTTGATTTCTGTTGGTTGAGCATCCTTGTCAGAGGCGATTTTTTCGTCGTTAACAAAAGTACCATTAGAAGAACCCAAATCTTTAAGGTATATTTTACCGGTATTTATATCAGCAAATAACTGGGCATGATTTCGCGATAACACTCTTGAATCAAAATAACCATTGGTTGACGTTGGCTGGATTTTGGTACCAGCCGGTCTGCCAAGCTTGAGCACATCTGGGTGGTATGGAATTACCAAAGATTTTTTCTCAAACGTTCCATTGAGTGATGTTAGTACCACAGTGTATTGTAGTTGTGAGCGGTCGATTTTTGCAGATTTCACAGAAGTAGCAGTGGTATTATTCTGATACGAAGAAGGAGACGATGGGGGTAATGCATTGACTTGGCGTCGAGATTTCGAGTTTGATCTTTTTCGATTGTGTTTTGTGATAGATGATTGCAGATGACCCGGCGGCTGCATCGAGAAGGATTGTTGTTGATTAGGGGGTAGCAAGAGCAGCAGTTGTTGTTGATTTGATGCTTGTTTGTCTGTCTTAGCCAATGATGTCGTTGAGGAAGATGATGACAAGCCATCTGAGTTGTTGAGGGTTTGGAAGAACGAGTCTACTGAAGACGAGTCTGGCGACGGAAGATGGGATGTGGAAGAGGAAGACATGGTATTCAGTGTGCTTAGAGACCCTTAGTACTGTAGTAATTTTCCATGGATGTTTGGGTAATCTTATAAGCAGAGTAAATTTTAACTTTTAGTTTATTATTATTGTTAATGTTATTATTTTTTCTTGTAAAAAAGAATCCCTTTTTGTTTGTTTGTTCTGACACTTTTTTTTTTTGATTTGGGGGAGGCCAGAACATCACAAAACAGATTCGGAAGAAAAAATAAAATAAGAGCGAGGACACTTGATGTACCGGTCACCCTGCCATACTGATACAGACCCTCTGCCGCGTATAAATAATTCCCTTCCGGCCGTCTGGCACAAGGGTGATGAAGGGATTACTGCTATTCCAGGCCTTTTGCTTTGGTAATATGCTGCAATTATTAAACAACTCTCCTATAAACAAAAGCAATTTAGAGCGTACGAAACAATTTAAAAAAAAAAACTGTATATTAACAGCTAGGAGCTTTTGGTATAGACCTCCATCGCGGAAACGTGACCACCTGTACGGTATTACTGCGAGTGGTATCCTATTTTTGTGTAGCCTATAGTCACGTAGATGTATTTCCATGTTTGGGAGGATTATGAAAAGCCCTGGAAAACCAATGACGAAGGAAGGTTTCATATTAGAATAGGGAGCAAAGAAGGTAATATTGAATTTCGTTGAAGGATACTCCTGTGTAATAAACAGGCATCACACTAAGGTTGCAATTTCTAACTAACATTTTACCCCTTTTGAAACCACCCATATCCATTCCCATCATCATGATCTAATTTAAAGAAATATCTCATTCAATTTTTGGTCACCAATCCAAAATCCTATCTAGTGTAAAACCTTTTCTAAGGACATGCTGGCTTTTTGTTTCGTTTCTATGTGTTTTTCCTCCTGACAATCAATCACCTTTATACACACTATTATTGTGTTACTGTAAATAAAATACTCTGCTAGTAGTGCCAGTATCATACTTTCAAATAAATCTATCACCAGTTCAATTTATACCATGTGTGCACTTCCATGTTTCACATATCCAACTTGAAACTTTCGATGATTGGGGTTTGGCGACCACAGATCACCCCTCAAGATGTGCGCGCTGAAATTTTGAAACTTCCACCATGCAGCATAAACTACCTCTAGCTCCCCAGTCCCTGAGGTCTTCTTGTAGCAATGTCTCGTGCATATCTTGAGTAAGGGACCATTTAAACTACCTGATGTTGATTATGTTATCTATATAAAACATCTACTTTCCCTGGATTGCGATATCTTCGTTTTATTGTTTTTTTTTCTTTCCTCACCACCAATACAAAACACATTGTCGTTTATCCAGTAAAATAAATATATATTTCAATCTGGTTTTATCATGGCAGACATTGTCCCTGCAGAAACACAATTAGCTAATGATGTGCTCTTACAAGAGATCACGATCCTCAAACAAGAACTTCAATCACAAATACAAAAGGCCACCGAACTTGTTGTTTACAAAGAGAACTACGAAGACTTGGTCCTTGATTACAATGATATCAACAAAGAATATGACTCCCTTATCAAAAGTGAATCGCTTGCAAAAAAAGAACTCAAGATGCTAAGAAAAGAAACTGAGGAGCTCTCTTCTGAACTTTTCAATGAAGCTAACAGAATGGTGAGCATCGAACGCAAAAAGTCACACAAGTTACACGAAGTCAATAAGTTCCTTAAAAATGAGGCCAATGAGCAAAAAGACATCATAAAAATGTATGAACACCAACTTCAATCTTTGAAAGATGCTGTTGTTGACCTCGAAAAGGAAAACGAAACTGCCAAAGCCAATTATGCTACCATGCAATTGAAAGTCGCTCGTTCACCAGTCGATGAAGTTCTGGAAGCCGATCCAGAAGAAGTCAGCGATAAATGGCATCACACTTCGAATTATCAGAACAAAAAACATTTATCCAATATTTTGTATTCCCCGGCTGTTCAAGCCATCAGGTTTGATTTGAAGTTCTACCGATCCTTCATTGAGTACGTGTTTGCCAACCAGCTTTTGCTCCAAACCAGATCCCAACCAGATTTCAAAGACACGTATTTCTTCAAAAGGATGGCTATTGAAGATATCGATCCAACTTTGAATTTAGAATCCTCTCCTCATCTCACATTTTTCCAAAAGAAAATCCTTTACCATGCTTTTTATAACCAGTCAATTACCATTGAACCATTTTCTTATCCGGAAAATAAAAATGTCAGAATGGCGAAATTCAAAGGGATGAATGATCATCAAGGGATAATTATATCCAAAAAACCATGTGCGATGTGTGGCGAGGATCGTAATAATACCCACGAGCATGCGAGATTATACATGCTCAAGACCTCTTCCAAATCCAAATCCAACAATACTAGCCCACGTTTGTCTAGAATGTTCTATATGGGACCTGTGGTGGAACAATCAAATTTTGAATACCCAATTTGCAATTATTGCGCTACTCGTGCACGTACTGTTTGTGATTTGCTCGGGTTTTTGGCAACCATCAAGATGGGTTTATACAGTGTTTCTAAACATGAAATATCTTCCTCTAAAAGACTCTACTTAGAGTTGAATCGTCATCGTTGCAGATTGTTTTGGGCTCGTGTTGGAATTATTCAAAGAGATTCTTTACTTGTCGAGAACAATTCATTCTCTGATAAACAACTAAGCTTCGATCACGAATTCTGTCAGTTGGAAAATATGGACGCCACTCCAGTTAGTTTTGGCCATCAGAAAACCGATTACCCAATATGCTATTCTGCTAAGTCCTCTGTTTCATCCCAATCGCCAAATTTCATGGAAAATCCATTCGGTTACACTTCGTCAGTGACTTGCTCTCCAATGAGTAGCTTAGGCAAACCATCTCCAGATTTGAGCAGCAATGGCTCTATAATGAATGATTTCAAAATAATCAAACCTAATTTTGTCATTAACGATGAGCAACATGCAAAAGTTTTTAGCAATATGAGCCCTCTGGGATTAGAAGATGCTGCGCCAATTTCTCCACAAATTATCACCAATGAGATCTCCATCCCAATGAAAACTGTTGATGTTGACCGTATCGAGGGTTCTGCTGATGTTTTTATCGAGATTGGCGAGGAGCTCTTTGGAAACCTTGAAACCATTGCTAAGTTGAATGCCGATACCTTTGTCAGTACTGCTTCCCCAAAATCCTCTTCAGTTGAACATTTGCCAGATCCAAAATCCATCCTATCCGAACAAGAGGACTTACATGACTTAGAAGAAATCTCCCAAGTTTTGGATGGCGATTTTAATGATCGGGATGTGTTCAAGCCAATTGCACAAGATGACATGAAATCACAGATAGATATGAGTAGTCCAAATGTTGATCATCTGGAAAATGATTTAGTTAAGGCCGGGTTTTTGGATATTGAATTATAATTTTTTTTTTCTCTTTTTGGTTACTGCTTCTGTGATTAATTTTGTATTTGAAATTATTTTTTTGCTGCCAATATCTTCAGTTGTTAGCCGATTGTGTTCTCCAACTATTTTCACTTCGATTGTTTTTTTTTTCAATTCTTTATATTTTGTTTATCTTTGGCATTGGCAATTTCCGTTGTTGTTTTTTTAACTTTTTTTCACTTCTTGTTTTGAGAAGATAGATACTAGACTTTTAGATTTTTATTACTATGCAAAGCATATTTGGTTTTTAACTACAGCTCATGTAGATTGTTGTACTTCAGCTCATAGTAATGCTTTTCCACAAACAATGCAGGCCTATTTTGAGAATTCAATTTTGAGGTTGAAGAGCCTAATGCTCTTTTTAAACGAATTCTCTTTTGCAAAGATAGGTATCAAAAGCTTCATTTTACGAAAGAATCCATTTCTAAGGCCAAATCAAGTCAATAAAACAAACAAGCTACAAATTCAAAATTGAATTGAAATAAAAATATAAAAAAATAAATCACGTACAAGAGTAATAAATTACACATTATCAAAATCATACAAGCAATACTAAGCCCTTCTTCTTCCTCTAGCATTGCGTCGGTCACTACGATACCCGTTATTGTAGCCCCCTTGAGCTCTATCCCTTTTGTCAACTTCCTCTTGGCTTTTCTCCCGTTCTCTTTGAAGCCTTTCCCGCTCTTGTTCTCTTTTTATTCTTTCCAATTCTTTCGCCGGCGCTGTTGGTATCGGTGGAGTGTTACTTTTGTCTGTTGGACGAGCAGGCAAATCTGGAAGCCCTATTGGTATTGGGGTGCTGCCGATATTGCTGGAATTACCAGGAGTAGGCGACGATTGTTTTTGAATTGGAGGTGCGGGAATGGATGACGGAAGTGATGATGGAGGTTCAGACGACGATGATTTAGTCATATCCATCTGGCCATTTTGTTCATTATAATCTCCATTATAATCTCCACTGTAATTATCTGCTACATTATACCCATCATTATACCCTCCATTATATCCGTCGTTATCATAACCATCATTATATTCACAATTGTATTCATCATTGTATTCACCGTTATTGTTGTAACCATTTTCACCACCCTGATAATTGTCATCATAATTGCCATTATTGAAATTTTGGTTGTTATTGCTTTTAAAATTAGCATTATTATTGAAATTACCCATATTCTGGCTCATCTGGCTCATGAAGTTTTGGAATCCCGGAGGGAAAGCACCCAATGGAGGCATACCAGCACCACCAACAGGCATTGATGGAAGACCCGGTACTGGAGGGAACCCAAAATTGTGTGGAGCGGGAGTAACACCCGCGGCAGCAGCAGCAGCAGCGGCGGCGGCAACAACAGGATTTGGAATAACCCCAGCAGCGGCAGCCATCGCATTTGGAGGCACCACGATACCTGAATTTTGACCCCTCTGATTATCTTGTTTCGAACAATACGCGATCCAGGTGAATTCGTTGAACCCGTAATTGAAATAATCGGTGGTGTCTGCCCCTGGTAATCGCCAAGGTTTATCCTTTAATGCTTCAAGATCAAGTTGTGTTAGAGGCTTCCCTTCGAACAATGCTACCTGATTGATATCCAACCCAGCTTGAGACTCCTGGCCAGCCGTTAATGTTACGGTTGCTGATTCTTTATTGGTAGTTGTGGTTGCTCCTGGAGGTGTTCCGCCTGCTTCCAAAGACTTTTTATCGTCGCTAGTGACCTCTATAGAGGTTGTATGTTTTTCATCGGGAGCATTGACAATGAGCTCAAAGTCATCATCGGAAGACTCCTCATCATCTTCATCATCTTCATCATCTTCATCACTATCATCTTCTTGTGCACTTGGGTCTTTGTCTTTTGGTTTGTCTTCCTCTTTTACTGTATTTTCCTTTGGTTCAGGTTTATCTTCATCTGAGCCATAAAGGTACTCATCCTCATCATCGCTAGCCATTGTATACTAAGGGATTCCCAGGTTTCCTACGATGGACAAGTTTGTGGCGAACACAAGCAGTTGTTGTTATAGCGCATTTACTCTTTCCAAAAATTTCAAGAATTTTTTATCATTAATCACATGACTGAACGGTTTTTGGTTCGCGGTCACGCCATAAATGCTTCCTGTTACAGGGAATAGCAGCAGGTGATATTATTTTGACAGGACAACAAGAACGTAAGCTAATAGGGTTTATGAGACCCCTTTTTCCGATAAAATGACGTATATGATGCAATGTATTGATATAATTATAATTGCTTTAAAAAGAAATGTCCGGGCCGAAGTGAAGTGGGAGGGGCCTAGTTGCTTTTTGTAATTGTGGAGAGACGCTGTTTTTTAGGAAAACTACCTGTTTTTTCTATATAAGCAATAATTCATAATTCATTATTCGTAATTCGTAATTCATATATTGTAAAAAAAAGTTTCAAGTAGTAAAAATATTGTTTCGTTCATAACTCAAACACCCAAACGAGACTATAATTGTAGATACCAAAAAGGATCAGAATAACAAACATATTAATTTCCTTCTAAAGAATAAAATAGCAACTAATTTTTCGTCTTCTCGGGGGAGCAAATAAAAAATACTGATAATTAAAAATTAAAAGAGAATCAAGGGAATTTTAGCATGGATAAGCCCTGTAATCAACTTCCACTGTAGCGTTATCATTATGACATTCCACATCCATTTCGAGTTTGAACTTCTTACCATTAGATTCATGCTCATTGGCATCGACAAAATGCCACACCAATTTATCAAAGGTGTCATTTTCATCGATCTCTTCAAATGCAATCTCGTCACCAAAATCGGAGTTTTTCTTGATGTCATCAATCAAGTGCTTGTTGACATGCTGTGATAAGCGACGGACAAACTTCTTGTTGTTTTTGTTCATGGTTGGCTTGATTTTTTCTGGGTCGTTATGGCAGGACTGCATCACAAACGGTGGGAAATATGAGAGATGGGCGTGCACCTTTTCTTCATAATCAGAAGTGGTTTCCATTTTCAAAAAGTCTCTGAATTGATCAAGATTATCAAAGTTACGAAGCTCATTTTTCTTCTGTTGCCTGGAAGATTTCTTGTTCTTCTTCTTTTTGAGGGATGGGTCAGCAGCTTCAGCAAGGGTTTTTTCGATGGTGGAAAGAATATCTGACATGGTAAACTAGCAACTATTTATTGGTCTATTTATTTAACTGGAATTTTGATGATAATGGAAAAGAATAAGAAGAAACAAAAACAAATAAATTGAGCAAGAATGGTGTATCAAGTATATATATATATGACAATACCATGCCTTTAAGCCGGGTGCCTGCATATTTCATAAATGGGGAGACCCAAAAACAAAATAAACAAATACACCCACCGATGACCTCCCTGTTGTTTCTTTTTGGTGTCCCCCATCCCTAAGAGAATAATAATAATCACACTAATACCCCAGCATTGTGTCTCTGTCCCCTGTCTACCTTGCAGTGAAAAACATGTCACTTGATTGTCTCACGTACTCTACCACCACCACAAGCCTCCCTTTCCTACTTCTCGCAGAAGAGCATCTCCAACACTCCCTGCCCAAAAGAGTCTCTTTAACTTTCAATCCTACCCACTTGCCCTCAGAAAATCGCCGCAGTTCCTACGGGACAGCATTTATCACTAACAAAAGATTGGTGTACATCGCCGAGAAGCACCCCGACAATGATTTCCAGGACTTCGTACTACTTTTCAACGCAAATTTACACGATTTCAAGCTAGAAACCCCATGGTTTGGGGCAAACAAGTTTACAGTTTTGTTCAAACCGACAATGGAAAATGCTGGCTTGAATCATATGTATATTTGGAAAGGAACTTTTAGTTTCAATGATGGAGGAATCACAGACTTCTCAACACGATTTGGAAAAGCTTATAATGAATGGAAATATGGCCAGGATGGCGAACAGCTTCCAGCATACCATGAGTGATACGGGGATTTTGGCTACATTCAAAAATGCGAAGTATGAAATGGATCAAATTAATCAGAAATTGACTCTGTCAAATTTTTTGTATTCTTTTCTTTTTCCCCAAGTGTGTGGAAAGGAAGCATTGATAAATTATATTGTATACTGTGGAGTCGCATAGGCTCTACAGCCGAAGAAAGCATTTAGAGAATATTAGTAGCGGTTTTCTTTTTTTTTTTTTTTTGTCAGCAATTTTTAGGACGGGCACGGTTGGGTATTATTGCAATATACTTTTTGACAGAAAAATATCGAACAGAGAGCTTTGTAGGAAATGTATTGTACATGCCCTTGAGGATCCCAAACTTTGCGAGGTTCTGTTAAGTATTGTATATCAATAAATGACAGGTCTAAGGTGGATAAAAGGACGTATAGGGGAAATTCGGATCCCAAGCTTCCCAGTACATGCATGCACTTGTGTGCCCGAAACACTGACAGCCCACAAATAACCGATTATATCATGCTAATCGATTTGTTTCAAATAGTGTTTGTTCTGGTAGTATCCCTCAGAGAATAATGGAGGCACCAATCATGGCGATACAATTGCCTCCTTCACTTTTTCTTGGTGTATTATTATGGTTTCATGTCACATAATCAAAGGGTGCATAACCCCCGCTGTCTGATAAAGTGATAAAACAACGCCATCTGTCACAAATCCTTTTGTGGACAGACACTACTGTCCAGCAGTTTTCTTCTCCAACCTCCTTTACTTTTTTGTACGGGGGAATGCTTTTGTCAACATAAACAAAGTGTTATAGGGTGCTGAAAAATGACAATATCCGGGTAACCATGCGCACCGTTATGTGGCCTTTAGTAACCATTCAGAATGAAAACCAACAAATTCACTGCAAGAGCCTTCACCAAAAAAACGGTTATTTCTCTATCAATAAAAACAGAGATAAAGGGGTCACCAATGGCCATTGTGCAAACCCCACTGCTGCAAGAAAAGACTAACTCACACATGGCATCCTATGGCCTAACGCTGGCGCTGGCTGGCCATGTGGCCATCGTGGACTCAGTAATTGCCAGTCTCAAGATCCTCAGTGAAGAAGTGGCTCGTGACCCAGTGTCTAATGCTTCTGTCATAGAAAGCGAACCAATTTATATCTCTTGCAAAAAAACCTTGCTTAGTCTTTCTCGGGTACAATCCTGTGTCCCTTATGTCATCTCATCTTTTGTCAATGTCCTTGATGAGTTGAACCGCCGCGATAATTTCGCATACATCAAAAAGAGATCTGATATCTCATTGCACCAAATATTCCTCGTTTTAACTCTTCTTTCGGATTTCACAGAAGCAAACTGGCGGTTGAAAGAACGCTCCGAGTTAAATTCTATTTCTTCACACTCCACTGACGACTCAGATAAAGATTGCCCTCACCGCATACCTCCAGACCCTTTGGAACCGAAGCTAGTGATGAAGTCTTTGCAAGTTTTGGTCAAGCTCAAGTCTTTTAAAAGATCAAGATCAATTCTTCGTCAATTAAATGGAAATCTGGCTTATTTCGAGCTATCAAGTCTGAGCCAGGAGGTCGCCGATATCGATTATAATGTAGATGCTCTTGCACGGTATTTAGGAGCTGCTAGTCCTGCCGGATACAGTAAGGCTACAGAAATTGCAGTGACTGACAATGCAAACATTGACAACAATGACATTCTTGGATATCTTGAACTTCTTGCTTATCTTCACCTAACATCATCATCAATTGAAAAAGAATTCCAATTATTGACTTATTTCACGGATGTTTTCAAAAACACTCATATTCAACATACCCATGCATACTTTTTCATCGATTCGGTCATCAATTTTGCGGTTTGTTATACAAAAGATTTTACCGAGATTACAAGCAAGCCGTCCGTCAATAAAGTAGGCGATGGCTATTTTGAAAAAATGTACCTGAAGTTCAAATTTTCTTTGGAGGACGAAAAGAAATTTTATTATCGTGCATTGGCTATTTCTTTGGTTTTAATGCCAAAACAATTCGACGTTTTCTTGAATAACCTTGATTCTAATCCAAATAAATCCAAATTGTTGAAGGCCGCAAATAACAAAAAACAGAAATTCCTTAATTTGGTCGCCAGAAATATTTATGAAGGTGCAGAGAAAGTCCCAACTCTTGAATTTTTCCTTGTGATTTTTAATATTGCGTCAGTGGTCATCCAATATGAACCTAGTCACCCAGTTGTCACGTTCGCTAAATCATATGTTTTGCAAGTTTACAATGTTTTGTATCCAGCAAATAATCATTCTCTCATGAACGATACTGATATTCTGGCAATTGATAAAATTAGAATTGAATTCTACTCTCTAGCTATAGTGCTTGCTCCGGAACTTATCAAACCAAAGGTTATTAACATAATCGCCAACCCAGAGACTTCGCTTCGGTTTTACTATATTATTACCCATGCGATTTACAACCTTATCAAAAGACCTTATCATAGAGAAATCGCATATAAATTGATTGAAACTACTGCTATAACGTTGCGTGATCACACTGCGAAACTTGCCCAAATTGTACGCGAAACTGTATCTGACTTTGATGCCTTGGTTAGTGATAACAGTTCCAGCACTCACTCTTTGAAATACTCTCAGAGTGTCCTCACCAGTGACTCACGTACTTTGTCTTCTTCAAAATACTCATCAACTACATTGAACCAAAGTGCCTCACAAGCTTCACAGCCAGTATCGACTGGTATGCTTCCTTCTGATTCCAATGGAACACCCAATCCTCTGCTTAATTACAATAGTAATATAATTCCTTCATCAGGCAATAACACTGATAATAACAGCAGTGCTGATTTGTCGTCTGACAGCCATCCTATCATGAAAGTTTCAACTAAAAAGTCAAGAAAAGAAACCTTTCTCTCAGTTTTGGGTAAACGCTCAGCTGGAAATTCCAAAACTTCCGCCTCAAGCGGCAGCTCCAATAGTATCCCTAAACTTAGCAGCAAGAAGTCATCTATCAGCAATAAAACAACTAATACTGCTAAAATTGAGCGAGAGATGGTTGGCTATAGTTATAACAGTTTCAATCCGGTGACGGTGACGCTAAGCGGTAATGCTAATTCAGTGTTTATCACCGATAAGATGAGTATACACCTGTTCAATTCTCAGAATCGTGTCAATAAACCGATATCGGTGCTGAATATTGAATATATGAAGCGGGTAGAAAATACTGCATTTCTCTCAAGAGAAATTCTCAAGCTTGTGTTCCAGATCTTTCGCACTTATCTGAGTTTTTTCTTCAAATTACCATCGATTTACAATAGCAGTGATACCAATAATTATACCGGCAAAGCGTCCAATGGAGTTCATTTAGAAGCAATACGCCAGACAAAAACTGTTCTTTTTGAATTGAAGCGTATTTTGGATCCTTTGCTTATTTCTTTAGCTGATAGTGACATGAAACTTGTGGAGAAAGCCAGAAGGCTTGTGATCAAAATTTTGGATGCTGAAGATGGCCTGTTGGTAGAGACGCACCTTGCATTTTTCAGCAGTTTGTACTTACAATCAGGATTCATCGATATTTCGTTGACACTGTCTTTACACGAAAAAAGCTTTTTGGAGACTATTTCTTTCATAACATTGTTCTGGTCGAAGCGTGTTAATATTGTTAATAAAATTGATATGGACACTCTTATTGAAAACATTGGATCTGATGGTATTGAGATTCTTCACAAGTGTTGTGCTGATAGTGAGAAATTACTATTAATTGCCTTGGAAACTCCTGGAACAGAATATTATAGGTCTTTGAAATTGATTTGCTCAATGTACACTACCGAATTAAATACGCCAGGGAATTACGTTACCTATTTGAGAAATCTGGTTAATTATAAACTCTTTGAAAGCCTTGTTGAAGAGAACTATTATGTTAGTAGTCCAATGGCTCTTCAAAAAAGAATTAGAAAGAAATTATATCAAAATTTGGAAGTTTTTTCAGAAGGATTGCTCTTGGCAATGGATATCGTTTACGAGCGCTGGAAAGAATATTACCTCATAAGAAACCCGTCCAGCTTGGCTGAGCAGGAGCATAGAAACTATGCTGGCTTCCTTGCCGTTGTTCTTGGTGGGATTATGAAGCCTAAGTACCTGAGACAAGCAGCAACTACAAGGCTCACAGAGCTTGAAAATTTCATTTCTAGACAAGTTGATCATTTGAATTCAGATGACGCCCATGAACGTGAAGCTGCTAAAGATCTCCTTGCGAATGAGTTGCATCCTCATGCTCACAAATTGATGATTAGGAATATTCAAAAGGATCTAAATATCATAGTAAAACGAAAAGAGAAAATTCAAGCTAAAATTAACCTGGGTGAGTTACCGGTCTCAAATACTACAGAATATTTGTCTGCTAAATACATCACATTGCTTGATTCTTATCTTAGCATTATTATTGGGTTTCTTAACTTTGGTGAGCCTGACGTGAATTTTGCTTTAAGTGCTGACCTTAAAGTTATAGCTTTGAAGATTATTTCTCTTTTCAAACCAATCGCTATTGGATTGGAGACTTCCAATAATTTGAATGGCGGAGAGGATGTTGCTGCTACACGCTTAAAAATCAAAGTTTGTAAATTTCTTCAGAAATTATCAGACAATGCTGTAGCTTTAGTGATCCGTGGCTGCTCTATCAAGTGGCGGTGTGAATTAATTCAACTGCTTGCACGTTGGTTGGATGTTGTCTGCTTTGGATCCTCAGTAAATGCAGATGACAATTTGTTTAACATTGGGGATATTGCTGCGGCCCGGGCTAGGAAGCGCCATGAGATGGATTCCTTTGTGTATTTTGAATTAGTTCTTGAATGCCTCAGAGCTATTGCCTCATTATTCAAAGAGACACCAATCTACGCTTTCGGTGCCCAATATTCCAGTGAAATTTTGAATGTTAAAACAACTCAATTCCTGAATTACTTTAATCTTTTTTCAAGAGTTTTAGAAAGTTGCTTAGCGAGAGGGTCTTTACCGAACTCGAGCGCTGCATTATCTGCCGTGGAGCGAAAAGTTGAACTAATCAAAGAACAGGTAATTGTGGCTCTCAGTAATATGTTGGAATATAACTATGATATCGGAATTGACTATGCCCTACCGTTGTCCTTCCATGCTGACATAAAGGTTAAACACTCATTTTTGGTGGTTTTCAGCAATATTATCGAGACTATTCAATCATCAAAGAGAAGACTAACTCCTGAGTTTGAGGCTGCTTCTTTTATTCTGTTCGCTGATAATTTTTGTCAGAGTAGTGACTTATTGATCGCTGTCACCAGGGGGATATTGTCAACTGACTATGATAGGTTTGCTAATAGTTTGTTAGAAGCTTTGATTAGCGTGAACCTAGAAATTCCGAAGATTACTGACTTATTGGAATTTGAACTTGAAATTTCTAGCCCAAGTAAAGTGACTGATACATTACGTCGCACTTCTGTTCCGGCAAAGATGCTATCATTGTATGCCAAGCAAGTAGGCGGTGAGTATATTCAAGGCATTCTACGTCCAGTGTTTGCCGAAATGCAAAAGAAAAACGACTGGTTTGAAGTGGAGAAGTTGCAAAAAGACAATGATTTAATTATTGAGGAAAACGTTACCAAGTTTTTCTATTATTTGAAAGCCACAATAAGAAACATTTGTGCATCCATAGACGTGATACCAATTGAGCTCAGGGCCTTATGTGCCAACTTAAGGAGATTGGTTGTTAATAAGATTCATGATGATGGAGTCGCGTTGCTTGTGATTAGTTCCTTTTTGTTTTTGAGATTTCTTTGTCCTGCTATTGTGAGTCCAGAAATTGAAGGTGTTATTGATAATAGCCCTTCTAAACAGGAAAAAAGATCTTATATGCAAATAGCCAAGGTATTCCAGAATATTGCTAATGACTCAATTTCTTCAGTAAGATGGCATTTGTTGAGTGATAAAAAAGAAGAATTGATTTCTTTGAAGAAAGATTTGTTCGAATTTTTAGACATTGTATCAAAGGATACTGTGCCACAAAGCGAGTTGCCAAAGAAAAATAGACCGATTATCACCAAATCTTCTTTATCTGTGCTTTATTCTATATTGATTCATAGAAATATTGAAGTTGGACTAAATATGATGCATCCGATAACCAAACCAAAGGACTCTCTCAAGGAGGTGATGAAGAATATGAATGCCCTTGAAATGATCTCGATTGATATAGGTCAGAAATATTTGACATTTTCACCTGAGATTCCAGATTTCATCAGAAACAATAAAGAGAAATTCACTGAGACTTATGATTTATTCATCAAATTCAAGGACTCTGTGGATCCAAATTTGCTTGCTACCCCCTTCATTACTCAAAGTTATACTAGAAATGGTGCATTATTGATTACATTCTCACACAAATATTTCCAGAAAATTGCGAAATATGATCTCGAATCCCTTGTTTATCGCGCTCTTCAGATTTGTCATAGTAAATGGAATGAGCCATTTGTGATGGTCGTCGATTGCTCTTTTTTTGACACCAATATCTCCCAAAAATTTACAGAATTCTTTAGTTTCATGACAAATATTGCTACTAATTTCTGGGCAGAAACTATCACTATCATTTACTATAATGTCAATCCAATGTATACTCCTTTCTTGGTAAAGTCATTGCAAAAATATGAACTGTCTGTCCGAGAGTATAGAAAATTCAATGTCGTTTTCTACTCTCCGTTTGATAATATTACTACTCTTGAAACTGCTGGTCTCCCAAAGGCATCTCTTGATGTAGTCAGGGATACCCAAATTACCATAGATTGTTTGATATATTCGAAGGAATTGGATAAATATGTGCCGGTGGTCATTAAAATTGGGAAAGTACATGTGTTCTGGAGTTATCAAGTTCTAAAATTCAACTATGGAGGAGAACAACAAAATGTTCGTGTAACGTCAACATCTACAGTTGATGATTGGGTTGACGTCACGGATGAGAATTTCATCAATAATGACGGAAATGAGTTTCTGGTCACAGTCAAAGGTCACGGCGTTCTACATCTTTCTTCATCCAAGAAGTCTGAGATATTGAAGAATTTGTTTTTGGCAAGATTGACGAATAGGGTTAGTGATACAGTAGATTATTATCCAATCAACTCATCTGAATACCATTCTGCCGACTCGTTCTTGGGATCGATGCTAGCATCTGTTCTCTTGAATATGGTTTCCAATGCAGAAGAAGTTAGACGAGTCGCTTTTAATTCACTTGTTTTAATTATTGATTTCTACCGCTTGAAGGTTGATAAAAGTATAATAGCAGATGGTACAACATTTCCGAAAGATTTCATTCCATATGTTTTGAATATTGCAAGTACCATTGCAAAAAATCATCCTGAATTAACAAGTGATTTTATTTCAGCAATCACTGAAGGTTACGAGTCGTCGGAAAGCAAATATTGCTGCTTGATGTTGCTTTCCTTGTGGATTAAAAATATTTATGATCAATACTATAAAGTCAATCGCGTGTTAGGGACTCAAAAGGTTGAGGATATCATACATCAGTTCATTACTAAGATTCCACCAGCCGGTGATGACTTGCTTTTAACCTTCAAAACTTTTATTTGGAAGAGCACAGTTATTGATTCTAACTTAGTGGAGTTTGCTGTGACTGATATAATTCGTGAAGCTTTGAAAAAGGAAGTACAGAGCGAGCCTTGGGACAATATTAATTCGGTGATTTCTTTTTTCCCAACAATTGATGTTTGCGGCTTGGTAATCAAGCAGTTGAAGCAAATTGTGGACATTCCTAATTTCAAGAATGATAGACAGGTCTCTATTAACATCACTTGGGTTAAGACTAAGATTCTTGTCAAAATATGCGAATCCTTAGCTTTTGATGCCTTATTCATTGCTGAGACATACTTCCCAGAAATTTGCTTTATTGTCTCTATGTTGATCAATATTGGTCCTTATGATTTGAGAATTTCTGTTCGTAACTTGATAATCAATGTGTTTCATTCATTCCTCAGTAAAGAAGGATTATCAGAAGTTGCTAGAGACCATGTTTTGAAAACAATCGACGAATTTTCTGGACCTGGATCTAAGGTTACTTTTGGATTGGTAAAATTGAAGAATGAATCTTATGATGTACTTTCAAACCGACCAGACCAAGTCTTTGGTGCTTATAAACATTTGGAAACATTTTGTGTCTCACTTTTGAAATTCATTGAGTTTCAACCTTTTAATATTCGAAGTGTTTGGAAAGGCAGATGGTCTGGCTACGTGTTGAGTGCGGCATTTAGACAACATGGACCATTGCAGGGAAGAGGGGTTTTAATTAGCGGTATGTTATGTAAGTCTGGTATTTCAGATTCGGTTATCATCGAATATTTTAGAAAAAACAGAATCTGGATTAGCAATGATTACGGATATTCTGATTTCATCGTGGGTGTGTGCTTACTTTTAACAATTTCCAACTTTTCTGAAGCTTTGACTAAAATTTCACGATACTGGGGGGTGTTGTTCTGGGTTGGGATTGCGCATTGTAATTCAACGAATACAGTTCAATTTCAAAGCTCTTTGAAAATCGTTAAAAATCTCATTACTGGTATGTCTAAAAATGGCGTGGTTGATAAAAACACTGACTTATTCGCTAAAATTCAAGAATTCAAGACGGAGTCGATTGACTTTGTGACAGATCTTGAGCAGTCATTTAAATTATCGTTTGATTCAGAGTATAGTGATCACGTTTTGATCTCTTTCTGTGTCAAAGGGTTGCAGGTTCCTTACATCAAGAAAAATGGGTATGATCTCTTATGCATATTATTCAAAATTAGACTAGAATATGATTTGGAGCAACAGAAGGAGAGGATTGCGAATGGGGAAAAATTAGAATCGAATGCCATTGCCTACTTGTGTTTCATCTTCATTAGTGGAATTCATGGTGAAGACTACCAAAAAGTAATGAAAAGTTGTGGCTTAGATAATTCCGAAAATGTTAGTACTACAGAGATTGATATTCCTCGTGTGATTATTGATTTTTTTGCCACTGAAGATGAACATGCAGCTCTCACAATGTTCCAACTTGGATCTTACTTCTCTCATAAGAATACTGATGCTTCTTCAAAGTTGCGTTTCTTGTTGTTGTTAAATGTTTTGAACGATTATGCCCCTGACATCGTCTTTTATGGATATTTGAACACGAGTGAGACTCTTGTTAAGGAGATCGAAGTTAACGGATCAATCGAAATTCTTCAAGCTGCTTACAAAGTTGTTGAAAATGCTGGTAGCCATTCAGCTTTCGAAAACCCTGGGTCTATCAAGGATAAATATGATGAAATATTTGAAAAGAATAATATCAGCGGTATCAAAAATAACAGCTTCCCTGACGAGGATCCAATGAGCCCAGAAGCTGTTCGTAAAGTCTTCACGGACCCATTCCACCAAAAGGTTTCCAATTTCTATGCTACAAAGGCGAATGCTTATGCTAGAGTTGATTGATGTACTCTGCTTTGACTTTTTTTTTCGCACTCAAGCTTCTTTTTTTTTCTTTTTCTATAGAGTTTTAAAGTTTAATTTTTGAAGATATTCGTCGTTTCTGTTAATTCTTTTTTTTCTTTTTTTCTAAGATGTTATTATTTTTGTTTTATTAATTGTATGTTACTCTTTGGTACTTTGTTGTTGAAATTGTTGTTGAATGGCAACGTACGAATCGTCACTTTACCACTAGACGCACCTCAACTGTTGTAAAAAAAATTTTTTTTTTTCACCCATCTCCCTCATTTGTGCAAGATCTGTACTTTTTGATGCCGATTGGTTCTGATTAAAACTGGAAGCAAAAGATGGAAACTTCGAGTGAGTATTATTGAGAATTTATGTAACCGTCCCAGTACTATGCGTACGCTCTATGAATGTGAAAATAGACCATTTGTCTCCCAGAATTTTACTAACAAGAATTGCAATACAGAGCTAAGCAATAGCTACACAAACTTCTACCTTCAAGATGATCCAGGACTGGATTTGCCTTTCAACTACCAATTCAAGGCCATTCAAAAGGCTCTTATAAACATGAAAACTAAAAAACATCTTGATCAACAACAACAACAACAACAACAACAACAGCAGCAGCAGCAGCTACATATGAACACCTCTTTGAATCAACACTATCACCAAAAACAAAATGCTTTCCATTACAACAACAACAACAGCAACGCTAAGGGTAATAACACTAACATGTACAACAATAATCTCGTCAACTATCAAAATAACTTGAATGGATATCCTAATCAAAATCCTGCAAAATTTCAACAGCAGCAACCTAAATATGGGAATTATAACGCGCAAGGGTCGATGTTGAATGGCAATATTAGTACCACTGAAAGTGTTGCTGAAAGCTCAAGCCTGCAATTTGGTTACCAAATGCCTCAAGCATCGAACTACTTGGTTAATGACAACAGCAGTACAAGCTCTAACTTTAAAGCTATGGACCCTACCAAGACTAACGCTGGCAGTAATCACAACGTATTGCAATATTACAGAAATAACACTAACTCAAGCGCACTGCCTTCTGCTACTACTAATTTCAATTCTACTGCATCTTCTGTCTTGTTTGCCCCAAGGCCTTTGAATTCCAAATATGCTTCCTCTGCAAATTTGATAACCAACAATTCCACTGTCACCGCCTCCATAGTTCCTGATGCCACCGCAACACCTACTGACCCTTCACCAACTACGTCAACAGCCCCATTCAAGGGGTCACAGAACTTGGAATCCTTTTTAGTTCCAAGACCAAATTCAACTAATGCTACCAGTTCACAAACTGGTAATAGTGCATTATTGAATTCCAGCACCGTTTTCGGGAACTCGTTGTTATATTCCTCTACCCCAAGCTTGGCCACCAACCGCAGTGTGAATAACACTACTTCTACTGGCAAAAGCGGTAGCAATGCGAACAGCAGCATCACTTTCAATAATTCTCTTTTGCCGAATTCCTTGTTATTGAAAAACCCATTGACTTTGAACGATGTTTTTAATGAGACTCCCGATGGAATAAATATTTCTACTTCCAGCACTCCAGTTGGAAATCACAATGCAATTGCTACCAATCATTTTGAAAATGACCCCTTGCTTTTTGGGACTTCGTCTTCTATTTGGGGCAGTTCTTCAACATCAGCTCTTAATCAAAAAGGTCAAGTTTCTACAAAGATCGGGCTTTCGGAAACTAGCAAGCGTCAATTAAACACCGGGAACGCTTTTGGTAGTGCTTTTTCGGGTTTTGGCACCAGCGGATTGTCCGATTCAAGAATTGGTTTTTCATGGGAAAACTCGGGATCTCGGATTTTGAATTCTAGTAAAGCTAATGGTAATGATGCCATTGGCGTAAAAAATATTAATACCTCTACTGGTAATAGTATGTTTGCCGAGAGAGATGGAATTTCAGGAGGACTTAATACGATTAATGATAATGCGATGAGTATGTCCAGCTACTTTTAGTCTATTTTTTTTTCTTCACTTCATAATTCTGTATTTAACATTTTGATTTTCTTTTTTTCTTTTTTTTTTTTTTGCTTTATTTCATAATATTCTTTTTTTCTTTTTATCATATTCGAAGGATAATGTGATAGCGGGTTTGCTTCATTTGTTTTCTTGCTTGGTTTGTGGAAGTGTTATTTCAATTTTTTTTCTAGCTGTTCATGTCGTGTTGCTTGGCTGTTATAAATTCTTCATTTGAAGGGGGAGTCATAGTTCCAAGAATCATTCTACTTAATCAGTACACTTTCATTGAAATCGATAGAAATCTATCAGTATTGCTACTATTGATGATGTACTTTTATTGTTATTTTCATGCATTTTTTGATTCTTTTCTTTGGTATTCATATCTCTTTCTTTTTTTTTTTTTCGTTCTTTCCCCTAAAAGAATGGGAGAAGAATCCTGGGACTGACAAGTAATAATAAAAGTTTGTGTTTCTGTGTTTGTATTTTGTATTGAACTGTTTTGACTCCAATCGCCGGACTTCTTCATGTTGAGCGAACTGCACCATCGCCAACGCTTCTAATACGACAGAATTTTTTTTTTTTTTTTTTTTTTTCATCTTCTTATTTTTTTTCCTGCCTAGAACTGCAAACCAAAACTACAGATACATCATCAAATAATTACTAAGAATGTCTTTGTTTGTTCCGGAGGAGGAGGAAGTATCTCAAAACTTCAATGATGATGCTCCAAGAATCGTGAAGCCTGAAGATCCAGTTGTTGAAGAGATACCGTTATACTTGAATCAAATGACCGATTCTGACAATGACATTTGCTTATTTCAATATATATCTCAGCTTAGTAGTAAGCCATTGACCAATAACAAAGGTATCCAGATACCTGGCTGCCGAGTGAAACCAGATTCAAAGATGGTGGAGATCGATGTTCCTTTGGATACCGCGAGATTTTTCGATAAACAAAAGTCTGATGAGTGGAGTGCAATGACCTCAGAGACTTATGGTGGTAATCTTCTTGATTCCAAGGGGACTTATATTATGGGTATTCAATCAAATTCCATTACTGGAAAGCGAGAGATTGTCCTCACACCAATAGATAAGACCGCACAAATACGGCCGGTGTTCCATCATATTAATACGCACAATGAAGTATCCAAAGACGGTGAAGTGATTGGCACTACTGCCCAAGAGGCACCAAAGAAAGCCCCAGGCAAAAATAATGTTCAAGTTGTGCAAATGACTGCCAAGAACATTGGTTCAGAGAACGAAATCAGATACAGTGAAGCTATTCAGTCGTTCAAGAAGTTCCAAACCGAAGATTTTGTGGAATCAACTTGGTTTGATGAAAGTGATGAAAACAGTAGTAAATTGAAAGAAAAACTATACGGTGATGATGAATTGAAGTCCAAGGTGTTGGAAGTCACTGAATCTGAGAATGATTATATGAATAAGCTATTGAATGATAAATTGGTGTTGAGATGAATTGTTTTGATAATATATGATTGTTATGATATAGAATAGCTCTCATGGTGTACTTGACAGCCAACTACTTGTAAAAACACAGAACCTGTGCCATAAAGGAAATAAAGAATAATAAGAGAAATTATATTTCTACAAATGAGGAGGAATTGCCTTCAATGATATAACAGTTACTAAGCTTATTGAATGAAGGGATGGCGCATAAAATACTTTGGAGAATAGAAAAAAGGAAAAAAAAACAATCAAGACTGCACTTTAGCATAGTTTGGTGGATTTAACCTTCTATAAAGGGCTCTAATAGACCAAATTGGAACCACCGCTATAGACACAATTACTATAACTTGCCAAACAAATCTAATGCTCTTAACATACTTCAAGTCAAAGTACTCAGTTAAAAATGGAATAGATGAGAAATATATCAAGCAAGTGATAATTTCAGAGAATAAAATAGTTTTATTCCAAGTGTTGATTTCAATGGCTACCATCAACAATTCATTAAGAATTAAAGCAGTGAAACTAATGGCAACCATTTTCAAAAAATCGGCTTCCAGTACACTAGTGAATAACTGAGAGAAGACTTGGATAATTGAACCTTGATAACACGAAATGACACACCAAAGAAGAAAGGAAACCTTTGATAAAGACTTTCCAGCAGTCAATTCTTTGTATAGTTCCGGATACAAATATGCCAAATTTTCACTAACATCGGTATCTAACACCATGGAAAAAACTGGTGCCATTGTATATAAAGTGGCATAACCAACCATCAACCACCCTTGATACAAAGCTAAAGGTTCGAACTGAGAACTGACGGAAAACACAACTTGACAAATAGAAATGATCAAACCTCTATGAATGACAAATTGGGCCAACTTGGCAGATCTCTTATAAGAATTTCTTCCATGCCATAACAATAATTTTGTCAAGTCACAGAATTGCATAATAGAGAAGTCGGCAGCCAAAGATGCTTGTTTCCCTTCTTTCCCAACAATCCCGACCCCAACATCTGCTGATTGAATCATATTGACATCATTACCACCATCACCGATACAGCAAACCCTTTTCTTAGTTAATTGTCTGATCATTAGAGCAACATCAGCTTTCTGTTGGGGAGTACAACGACAAGCAATAACTGATGGCAAATGTATCACAATATCAAAGAACTCCTTTTGATAATGCTTCAAAAATATTCCCAAAGATTCACCATCAATTAATAAACAAGAATTTCTATTGTTTTTCAAATATTCAATTGAGTTCAAGGCATTGTTAATCGTCGCTTTTGTGATGGTATGAACATATTGTCCTCTGGATATTAATTTTGCACTGATGGCTACACATTTTGCGGTTTCTACTTTATCACCAGTTAACATCCAAATCTTAATGCCTGCATTGCCAAGTAATTCAATCGATGATTTCACATTCTTCTGCAATTTATCTTCAACTCCAGTTAAGCCGAGTAGTTCCATATCAAACTCCAAATATTGGCTAACAACTTTGGCCATCATTTGATCACGATTGTTGGAGACGAGTAACGACGCTTCTTGATATTTCTTTTTGAAAGTTTCATAGGAAGTTTTACTCAATTTTTTCCTAGATATAACTAAAGTTCTAAGACCTTCTCTGGCCATATTGGAGACTTCTTCATCTAGCCAAATACTATGCGAGACAATACTTTTCATCACTGAATCTGCACCCTTCAACAAGAACCAATATTCATTCTTCTGTTTATCAAAGGCAATAATCCCCATTCTTTTTGAATCCGAATTGAATGGGAAAACTTGCAAAATATCATAATTTAATTGGATGTGGTTGCTTTCTTGTAGCACTGTCATGGAAGTACGATCTCTTTTAACCAAAGAAATACCAGCAGATTCAGTAAACTTCACTATGGCAATTTCATCAGGAGATGCTGCTTGATAAGTCAACTCTCCATCCTCATCATCAATTGTTGGTGTAACATTGTGACAAAGGGCCAAAGTAAGAATCAAATCATAAACACGTTGACCCATATCACGTCGGGATTTTATTGATTGATCCAAAATTTTAGATTTAGAATTATTATCTGCAGACCAGCTATTCTTTTTCACGTAATCAGTGACAATATCCATTGAATCACTAGCATATGAAACCGTACCTAAGTGTAATTTTTTCAATTCCATATCATTTTGGGTTAAAGTTCCGGTTTTATCACTCAATAAATATTCAATTCGTCCTAAATCTTCTGGAATAGTACTCGTTCTAACTACTGTATTTGGAATAGACTTGTCGTGTTCAATTTGATATGCGTAAACAGATTTTCCCAAATCCAAGTTTACCCTTAAACTCACTGGGATAATGGTCGAGAACAAAATCAAATATTTCATAACATCAACATACCAAGTCTTGTCAAATCCGTGTAAAGCAACCAAGACAAAGGATAAAAAAAACACTGAGAGACACAAGATCTTGGATAAGCTATTTATCTCCAATTCTAACAATCCAACTTTGACGCCTGGGCGAGAAGTATTCATTGCCTGTCTTGTGTCGGAGCCAGTGTAAATGACACACCCGACAGCAGTACCCGATGCCAAAACAGTGTTCGCCCAAAGAGTATTATCAACAGATAAAGGTAATTGTTGATCCTGAAAGTTTAGGTTACCATAGAAGGAGTGTATTGATTTATTTGGTGCATTTGCTGTAATATGAATATCATTTAGTTGACTGATGGTCGCTTTCTGGCATGACGGTACCGCAAGCCTCAACTTCCAATCAGTTTCACCATCTAATTGATCTGTTTTGATAAAAGATTCACCTGAGGCCTCACTTGATTGCAACAAAATCATATCAGCAGGAATTCTCTTGCCTTTATGTAACCTCACCAAATCTCCAACTTTCACTAATCTACTTGGCATGATTTCCGTCACACCGTTGTTGACAATTTCATATCGCTCATTGTTTTGTTCTTTATCTCGTCTACGACGTTGAATATCATCAATTGCCTCCTTGCTCATTGTCACAAATAACACGAATGCCAAAGGGACCACATATGAAGATAAATACCCAATTCTAAGCACCGGAACTGCTTGGGACAAAGCCACCAACAAAAAGTATAAGTTGAAGAAAAATTTAAACTGTTCATAAAGAATTATTGGTAAGAAGCTGACTGCATTATATTTGGCGTTACTGATTGCGTTAGAAGGATATTGTTCATGTCCTGGCATACCTGGGTAGATATCTCTGGTTTTTGGCTGAGGTTCTGTTATTGGTAAAGATATATTGCTCTTTTGTTGTTTAAAACCGCTAGAAGTAGAAAATCTAATGAAAAACATTGCTCTTTTAACTTTTGACCAAATATCATTACGATACTTATTTTGATTGTAGATTTGTAATGTGCCAGCATCAAAATCAAAGTTCGGGTCAGCACGCTCCCCTTCAAGCAAGGGTGTTTGGTTTGTGCTTCCATTTGCTGAGCGATTTTGGCCACCAAAGGCAATCAAATCTTCATCATCATCTTCTTCTTCGTCATTGCTGCCATTGGAAGTGCTACTGTACCGGCTCTTTGAGCGTCTCTGGGAATACATTGTATGGAGAGGTATGTAAGAGTTCAGAGAGTTTATCGAGCGCGAATCAAATTGAAATTTCTGAGAGTCTTCGAAAGGATTGAAATCTGGTTGAATCCCGGCAATACTGGGGTCAATGGTTAGATAATTGTGAGAGGAAGAGGAGGCGTTTTTGAAACTGTCGGGGTGCTGCTTTGCTGAGTCTGTGGAACTGGTATTAGACGAAGACATCAAGAGCGTAGCAATGTAAGAAGCATTAGTAAGGTATGAGTATTAGCAAAAAATGACTGTTCACGGTAGATTGGTTTCTTGAATGATAGGGATCTGGGGCTTTAGGGTACAAGTGTTGATGATGATTTGGTGGAAAAAGATACTATGAGGGGGCTCCGCAACCACCCCATTCTGAGGGGTCGACCCAAAAGATCTTTTCTTGGTTATGGTACACTCGCCGACCTGCGTTGTGGTTTTGCTTTTTATGGGAGGATGAAGAGACAGTTAGGTGAAGAGTAGCGCGGCAATAAAGAGAACGACAACGATAGCCACTAATGGACATGGATGCTGAGATGGAGATGCCTCTCGTGGGTAATGATGGAGAAGAAAATCATATTGAACCAACTGGCACCAGTTTGACAGCGTACTACGAAGGACCAACTACCAATAGTGAAATCTTTGGGTGGTGCTTGTACAGCTGGGCCACCGAACCATTTATTGTTAGCTGTATTTCCACTTATGTGCCATTATTGCTTGAACAATTCGCCAGAGACAATGGTGTATTATCAAATGATCATTCCCGAGCCTGCAAAGTTCCCCCAGTCGAGCCTTTTCCTCCAGGGCCTCCTGGAAGCAACAATACTTTGGCTATGTCCGTAGTACCTCTTGCAGCAAACGAACTACTAAAAAGAATGGACCCCAAAGTATCCAGCTCTAAACATGTGGGATGTGTGGTTGATGTGTTTGGAAAGTATATTGATCCTTCATCGTTCACGCTATATGTTTTTTCGTTGTCAGTCTTCTTGCAAACATTAACTGTCATATCAATCACGGGATTTGCTGATAAGGGAAACTACAAGAAGGCGTTGCTTTTGTTTTTTGGATTTTTAGGAAGTTTCTTTACCATTGCCTTTTATTTTCTTGATACCGAAAACTATTATCAGGCTGGATTATATGCCATATTGGCTAACATTTGCTTTGGTGTGGTCAATGTTTGCGGAAACTCATTTCTTCCAATATTAGTGGAAAATTATGACCTATCAAAGAATCCTAATGGTGAAGGGTCTGAAAGTAAGGCTATTCTTAGCTCTAGAATCTCTGGCTTGTGTTCTGGCCTTGGATATTTTGCTGCGTTCATAGCCCAAATATTAACCATGATTATCGTGATAAAGACTGGCTCTAAAATCGCCTCTATTCAGTATGCCATTTTATTTATTGGTATTTGGTGGTTTTTATTTCAATTCCCAATAATTTGGATGTTGAAATCAAGAAAAATCAACAGTACAGCCTCTTTATCACGAAAGTTCTTGAAAAGTTCTTGGAACCATGATGGTCATAAAAAAAGCTTACATACACAGCTTTTTGCTCACGTCAGTAGAAAGGCGTACTTTTTCAAAGAGTATGTCAAGATTGGTTGGGTAAACCTTATGAAGGCTTTTCAACAGATTAAATTATTGAAAGATGTTTGCATATTTTTGGTTGGCTGGTTTGTCATTTCCGACTCGATCACCACAATCAATTCCGCTGCTATCTTGTTTAGCAAGACAGAGCTTGGAATGAAAACTCATGAGTTAGCGATTATTGGTATCTTGTCAATTATCTTTGCTATTGCAGGGACTATTGTTATTCCAAATTATCTCAACAATTATTTGAAGATAACTTTGAAAAACACTTTGATTATAATTATCTTATGGTCATCATTTATTCCTTTTTATGGTATCCTTGGCTTTTTCTTTGAAAGTTTTGGCTTGAAACACAAGACGGAGATGTACTTTTTGGCTAGTTGGTATGGCTTATCGCTAGGAGGGTTGGCCACCATTTCTAGATCTCTCTTCTCGCTATTGATTCCAAAGGGTAAGGAATCCCTATTCTTTGCGTTATTTGCAGTCACTGATAAAGGGAGCTCAATTCTTGGACCATTTATCGTCGGCTTGATAACTGATAAGACTCACAATATCAGATATTGCTTTTGGTTTTTGTGGGCATTATTGATCGTCAGTCTTCCAATCTTTGCTTCTTTGGATCCAGTCAGAGGTCAAGAAGAAGCAGAAAGATTTGATGAATTGGTGGATGAAGATGAGACATCATATACCGTCATTTAGTTTGCCTCGGATTTTTAGGTGGCATATTAGGCACTGGAACTTGCCTCTGTTCTGCTCTGCTTTTTTTTTTTTTTTTTTTTTATTTTATTTCATTCCAACTAGGATTTGTGAGCGTTTAGTGAGCGTTTTTTTTTCTAACACTTGTTGTGTTTGTGTTTATTTTTGTGTTCATGTTTAAGTTCTGTTTTATTCTATTTTTTGGGCAGCTATATTTAGTTTTTGTGTTTTTAATTTGTTATAAAAAGGTTCAATCAAACTCATTGTCATATCCATATCATTTTTGGAGCTCTTAAAAGATATAAAATCAGAAAAGATAATGATTCTAATTTCTCTGTGATTTCTCGTAAGGGGGTAGGTATTGGTAATGAGAATACGGCTTTCGTAACTGTGTTACTCAATGAGGTATAAAAATATACGCGGCTCCTCCACAAAAAATTTCAAAATTCTAGACAACCGAACGCAAGGATATTTATTACTGATAAAACAAGTAATTTTGAAGAGAGGGCTTGAAAGATCTTTTCTTTTTTGTGTTTTTTTTTTTACCATCTTTACATTATAATTCTATGGCTTTATAAAGGTAATATAAAGTCTTTGTGATTCTATATACTGATGATTGTACAAGATTTAACCATCCGAGATCCGGATTCTCGGTACAATTTCTATCACAACACCCCAGGTATTGCTGGTAATGCGGTATTTTTGGCACTATTTTTGGTACTTATAATCTCACATTTATTTTTCGCTTTGAAATATAAACAGAGATGGCTAGGAGTGTGTTTATTCTTAGGAGAATTGCTTGAAATTCTAGCTTATGGGGGAAGATTAGGGAGTCATAACAATCCTTATAATAGAGGACTCTATATTTTGCAGATGTTTGGAACCACTATCGCCCCGATTTTCATAGTGGCAGGTTATTATTACTTATTAGCGAAGTTCGTGGTGATCTTTGGTATCAAGTACTCAATTTTCAAAAACCCAATCATGTACTCCTATCTTTTCATGAGCTGTGATTTAATTTCATTAATTTTACAAGGGGGAGGAGGAGGGGTGGCGTCAGCAGAATCTAGTAGTCATTCTAACTCCCGTTTGGGGATTGATATAATGATTGGTGGTCTTGTGTTCCAAGTTGCTTCCATGACGGTGTTTTTGATCTTTTGGTGTTTATTTTTCTACAGAGTGTACTTCCGATCTGATAAAGAAATCGATTCCATGATTGTCACAAATCAGAAAAAATCGTTCCATGACACTTCATACAAGGACCATTTATTCAATCCTGAATTCCAAGAACTTCGAGATAACAAGACCTTCCAAAGACTCCCAGTCATCGTGACGATTGGCTTCATGGCAATTTTCATTAGATGTTGCTATAGAGTGGCAGAGTTATGCCAGGGTTGGTCAGGGTACTTGATCATACATGAAGTGTTTATTCTAGTGTTTGATGCAATGTTCATGTTTTTCTCTTGTGTGATTATTACGTGGCCATACTATCCTGGGTCGGTGTTCAAAGGCCACAAGATTAAAGTAGCTAAAGGTCTATGGCATTTTGAAGGGGGGAAGGTGATTGATAGTGTCGATAAAGTGATCGATGGTGAAACCAAATAGAAAAACCAATTATATCAAAGGTACGTACGTACGTCTGTAGATATGCGTCAAAAAATATATTGATCTTTGTTTACAACAGAAACTCTTTTGAAACAAACCAAATGAAGAAAACCCCAAACTGAAAAACAAATAGAAAAAAAAAATCAAAAGTAACTATGAAATATCAAAGAACTGAAGTAAATAAACCACTAAATAAGTATAAATTTCGATTTGGTTATGAACCCCTCTATGACAAGTGACACCGGTTTATCGAAGCTCTAATAATCGAGGTTGAGATACTGTAGTTAAATCAAGGATCAGAGCGAAAATTAAAATTCTTTCGGTTGGCAATAATATATGTCCTGCGTTTAATATGAATCTTACTATTGTTGGTTGGAACGGGTAATTATGAGGACTTCCCGTATGAATTATTCATTTTCTCATTCACATGTGAATATTTACGAATAAAAACTGAAAACACCGTATATAATTGCAAACAAATGTATTTATACTAGTTATTTTTTTATATCATTATTCAATATGAATCCCATGAAATTCACGAAATTGTAATTATTATAAATGTAGTCCATTGAGTGGACCACTGATGTGTTTAGAACATCTTGTCTATAATTCCACAATACGAGAATTGCAGCCCAACTGGTGGCGGCCGTCAAATTCCATGTGTGAGTACTTAGTTCATGACTGATTTTTTTGAATTCAGGGGCATTTTTAATGGTATTGAAATCAATCTTAGCGATATGTTTGTCGAAACCATTCTGATAAATGGCAAATGATAATTTTTCCCCAAGTAATCTAGCAATTCCTAATATCACTCTGGACATGACATACAATGTAATCTGCTGAGAGATTCCGTTACTGAAGAATCCAAACTGGTTCCCGTAAACCAAATATCCAGAAACAAAGGCACCGATAAAATGCAGTACTGGACCACTAATACCAAACTCTTGACGCTTTAGGACAGCCAAAACGAGCTTATATAAACCAGCAAAACACGACAACGACAAACCATGTTTTTGTGAATTTACTATAACTCTAGATAATTTATTCCGGAGATCCGCTAAAGAGTGAATTCTGTTGAATATTATCAATAGCGTCAAAGAATGCGCCAAACGAAGCCTTGACCCATATAGCCAACCTCTACGGGAAGTGTCGATAATTTGGAGAAATGATTTTAGGATCGGGTTCTGCAAAACTTCGTAGAACAGGTCCTGGGATATCAAGAGTTGGGAAATTTTTAATGGAATGGCTGACATTTTGGGCAAGCATTGGGCAATGGCGAGGGTCTCATCCGATATATGTCATCGGCTGTCACGATTTCATCTATTTATTTTTTCTTTCAAATTACCGCGTATGCATAACACTGCACACATGGTGTGGCCATGGTCGTCAACAGCAATATTTTTCGTCGATTTCACTTATCTTTTGGCCTTACTTAGTTTTTTCTGGTACATCTTTTGGCCTTAGTTTTTACGTAACAGCAAAAACTCTTTCGCCACGTTGGGCCCGGGTTAATGGTATTAAAACCAGCTTGATTGTTAAAAACCCAGTCTTTGGTTGAAGTCGAGCTTATCCTTATGATTCTCTGCCCACTCACGCCTCTGTTGCTTCCATTCCTCCAGACTTCTTCTTAAAATCCGTTTAGATATACGTTTGTGATAAAATTGGGTGTGGGTGTGGGTATACTTTAGTAACAAAGTTGCTGACAGTTGTAGCATCTTCTTTTATCAATTTTTGTAGGAATTCTGGAAAACTGAATGTTATTTAAATAATTTCTATAATGACAAACCTTTCAAAGTGATCAACAGAGAATAATTAGCACGAATTTTATGTCTAGTTGACATGAAATAATTAAAGCGCAAATTGTTATTGTTGATGTGGATGAACAAGTCCCGCCGCGATGGTGCCAAAAACACCGCCGCGGGGATCGCCAACGATGGTTAAAGTGACATCAATGTACCCACCTCATGGTGGTGAAACAGGCACTCACTCTATTTTTTTTGAAACAAGATTGGTTACTCCTCCAGGGGTTCGGATCTACCCAAAACCTATGCCTCATAATACTATCATTGAGACTATCAAGGTTTGTAATATTTATAAGCTTCGATATCCTCTTCAAATCAAAGGACAAAAGCCTCTTTTTTTTTTTAATTATTCATAAATATTCCAAAACATGAAATTTATCGAAACCTTGGCTCTCGGGGCCCTTGCGTTTGCAATCTCTGCAAGTGGTGCTCCTTTGACCTCCCAAAACTCGGCTTTAAATAAAAGAAACGCTGCTTCCCTCACATTACCCACCAACTGCCTTAAACAAAACAATATTGGGGTAGGATGGTTACCAGATGACGACAATGGCTACATTCTGATTGACACCATCACTAAAACCACAGGCCCGGCCTGCTTCTACGGGTTATACTCGCATTTTGGTGCAGATCTTTCTGTTTCTAACAGTGATATCCTAGGAGAGAAACTCACTGATGTGAAAAATTCTGGAGCAATTGCAGTTTTGAGCATGATGCCATTCAGTGTTGATTTATCAGGTGTCACTGCTGAAGTGGCTGCCCAAGTGGCGTTGGTGGTCAAAGAGTATACTGATCAAGGGATCACAGTTTTGCTTCGTTTTGCCCATGAATTCAATTATTATACCACCTCCGGGATGTTCCATGGTACCCTGTCAGATTTCAAGACTGCGTGGATCAACATTCACAACGCAGTGAAGTCCAATCCAAAAGTCAAGATGTTTTGGAGCCCTAACAACACTCAAAACACTGGAAGTCTTGCCGAATGGTGGCCAGGTGATGATACCGTAGATGTTGTGGGGATCGATGCGTACAAAACTCAGCTGACCGATACCTTTGCCTCTTTCTACCAAGAGTTTTACCAAGCCTATTCTGCTAGCAAGAATTTGCCATTTGTGATTGCAGAAACCGGTACCAGTAATGATGCCTATAAGGCTGAGTGGCTCAAAGAATTGTCCAGCCAAAACCAATCAAAATACAGTAATTATGTGGGATTTTCCTGGTTCGAGTACAACAAGCCTTCAGAGGGCGACTTTAGAGTGGTGACAGGTCCTACGGATTATGCCAAGCAGGTCTTGACTGGTATGGGAAATAATACTACCGCCTCAAAAAACTCTTATGGTACTGTAAGTGCTAGTCATTCTCCAACTACAACACTAGATGGAAATGAAGGAAGCTCCGCAACTTCTCAAAGTACTATTGCAAGCTCCAAAAGTTGTAGTGCAAGCTCTCAAAGAACTACCGCAACCTTTCTAAATGATAGTACAACCGAGCTACAAAGCATAGAGGACTCCATTTCAAGTATACAGAAAGCCTTGGAATCCATTCAAAGCTCGATTGCAAAGCTTCAATCAAAGTAGTTTTGGAAATGAAAGTCAGTCCCCCTCCCCCCTTGGACAATATATAAACACCCAATAGATTTTATATACTTATTTATTTGCCCACGTTAATACTTGCTATTATTATTTTTTTTTACTAGTCGATTAGAGCCCATATTTAGTAGCCTAATTATTATTCACTGGGAGATTTCCTTTAAAGAAGACATAAAAATTTATATGTTTAGTATGAATTTCATTTATAGTTGGCATTAATCATTTGTTCTGGTTGGTAAGAATCATTAAAGTCTGCTGGTACAAATATTTCCGGGGCCAGTGTGAATATTTACGAATAACCACTGAAAACACTATATTGGATTTGTATCAAATCAAAAATATTAAAAAAAAATAAAATACCTGGAATAAAACAATTGACCTAAAAATAATTAATAATTGAAAAAATAAATATGTAACCAAAATAAACTAACAATCCATCTCATTCTACCATATCGTCATCATCTTCTTCATCCTCATTATTATTTTCCACCTCTTCATCATCATCATTGAATTCCTCCACATCATCATCTTCATCATCATCATCATCATCATCATCATCATCATCATCATCATCATCATCATCATCATCATCATCATCATCATCAT
>JASTVC010000078.1:5690-60082 GCA_031125765.1 Saccharomycopsis amapae | reverse complement strand
ATAATTTTTTAAAGAAAAAGGATGATAATTGTAATAATAATAATAATTTTTTTTTTTTTGATCGACTAATCAGTTAATAGTGGTTATAATATAGAGCAAGTTTGATTTTTTTTGTCAGGACAAATCACTACAACCAAGCTAACGGTAAAAGCTTCCATATTGGGCATTGTGACCGAGTGGTTAAGGTGAAAGACTTGAAATGTGTGATCTCTGGATTGTACTGGTGATCTTTTGGGCTCTGCCCGCGCAGGTTCGAACCCTGCCAATGTCGATAATTTTTATCTTAGCTTATTTGAATTTTTCTTATTTACATTTAATTTCTCTGTTCTCATCATTTTTTTTTATTGATCACAAATATTATTTAAATCTGGCAGATAAGATATTATCTACATTTTGAAAGTGCAGAGAAATGGTCCTATGACGGATTGAAAATATGGCTAGCAGAAGTGGCGATGTGAACTCTATCAAATCAAGAATTTGAAATTGGCGGTGGGTTCCAGTATAATAAATGTGAGAGGAGAAAAAATAACATAAAGATCAGTTTCAGTTGTCATGAAGTTTACTAATTGCTCATTTCTCATATATACTAACAAAAACCCATCAAACCTATCAATTTTACGAGCAATCCCAGTGGGCATTGTTTCCTTTGCGAAATATAAGTTATCCATACATTCATTAATATTATACAGGATCAAAATTCCATTAAGCTCTCAATGCTTGCAAAATCTTGATCGACCAAACTTAGTATTGGTTTTGATTTCCCCTCGGAGATTTCAGTTTTCGGTGGTATTATAGATTTCAGCACAACGACATTGAACATTTCGTGAGCATAACTAACCAATTCACTAATTCTTTCCATATCAACGTCGAATTTCTCAACTAAAGGCCCCGGGAACTTTTTCTGTTCATGAAGACAAGTCAAGAAGAATGAAGCCGCAGCAATTTCTTTGGAGGAATACAATATAACTGCTGGTGTATACATGATAATTTTAGGAAACCATGATAATTTTCTCTTGTAGTCCGTTCCGAAAAGCTCGGATAATTGCCATTGGTCGAAATAACTGAATGGTAGTTCCATATCCGTGTCGAATTTCAAATCAATGAGTAACTTGTTTTCTAAAAGGACAATCGAGTCACGTACTTCTCGCAACAGTTCCTCATTACTTTCAATTTCCGGATTGATCACTCGAGAAATAAGTCTCACAATAGTATCAAGTTTCTTCAAATTCTCGGCAGCTTTCACGGCTACGCATATTGCAGCGCCGGCGATGAGTTTATAGTCATAATCTTGGATGTGGTTAAACATAAAATAACGATGGATATATGTACCTCCAAAAATGACTGCCTGTTTATTCAAATTCAAAGTCAACGCAATTTCCACAATCCTTTGAACACACTTAGCGCGGATGGTAATTTCCTGTTTATAGTCCACATATTTATTTGGGGAAATCCTGGAGGGTGTCATGTCACGGATATGCTCTTGATCGAATATCCAATCATTTGAAGGGATATCGTCCAAAGGCAAATAGTATTCATCATCAATATTTATTTTGTCAGATGGTGATACGGAGAGCTTAGGCGTGGTGCTTTTGCTTTTGCTATCGTGTGTATTATGATCATGACCAGCATGATTCTTGTGAACTGTTGTAGAATGTGATTCTTGATCGTTGTTTGAATCCATGCCGCTTCTATCATTTCTCCCAGTATTGGACTTTCCATAGTCATTCCTATGTTTACCTCCTTGATAATAACCATTAATATCATTTTGATTAATTTTTTTATAAAAACCATTAACAGCATTTTGATTGGTTTCTTTATTAAAACCATTAACGTCATTTGTGTTGCTCTCTTCATAATAGCTATTAACATCATCCTGATTAGTTTCTTGATAATAGCCATTAATATCACCCTGGTTAGTTTCTTTATAATAACCATTAACATCATCCTGATTACTCTCTTGATAAAACCCATTTACGTCATGGCGGTTATTTTTTTCACGATCGCTATAACCTTGGCTATAATCTTTTCTATAACGCGTATCTCGATCATTTTTCCAATTGTTCCTCTGATCATTTTTGTAACCGTCCTGTTTTCCACTATAGTTCTTATGTGTATATCCATTTCTATCTTGATGACTTCTGAAGTGTCCAGTTTTATTAAACAGTTCACTTTGTTCACCATTATTTCGGCGATGATGGTGGTGATGATCCCGATCATCTCTCCGATTGTTCCCATGGTTATCAGAATATCTTTTACCAGCGGTACTTCGCGATCTGTCGCTACCATTGGAAGGCCCTGCACGCCTTATAACACCATCTTCAAAACCATTACCAGAAGTGTGGTTCCAATCAGATTTTTTTCGATGATCTTTCCAACCGCGTTTGTTCTGTTGATCATCTGGATATCGATGGTCACTTTTGGGGCGTCTCTGCAAACCAATCACCAGGGAATTTGATTTAATAACTCTTCCAAGGTTTCGATTATGCATTTTTTAATAGGTTGCTGACCACAGCAAATCTTGCCTCGAGGACCTTCAATAATAAGGATTGTTATGGTGTGCCCATCATCACTATATCTCTTTTCCCATAACGCTTTTTTTTCCTAAAAAAAATAATAAAAAACCATAATCACGCCAGGGCACATGTGCAAAGAGGGCCGGCCCTTCTATCGTGCTCGATTGTGTTCCATCTCAAACACCAATATTGTTGGAAGAACGAAGGCGAAGAAAAAACAACATAACCTACCAATAATGACCATCTCGTGGATAAGGAACAAGAGTGTGGTCCCTGTCACCACATCTGCTAGTGCCCAACGGCGGGGGACAAAAAGAACGAAAAGTCCCTTTAATGCTGGCAGGAAATTGCCAATTCTCACGTATGGAATTTTTGATATGACTATATATATATGTACAGCCAACCCCCTCACGAAATGAGAATCGCAGGGCAATCTTGTTGGTGTTAACCCAGAGTATTGATTGTCTTCGCCGGCAGTCTAATGCACCCTTGCGTGCACCCTCTCTTTCTTTTCCTTTCTTTTCCTTTTTTTCTTTCCGCATTAGGTGAGAGAAAAGATCCTCGCACTGTGAATCTCCTACTAATAGTAACCACATCCACAATTCTCTTATCCACTTGTAGCGCCAGTCACGACATGAAAAATTGTTTCATGCTGTGCGTGGACAACATTTGTGCAAAGTGAAGTTGCCGCAGCTACATTCAAACTTAAAATGCCCACCAATTTTTTTTTCTTTTTTCTTTCTTTTTTTTTTTCCCCCTGAAGATATATATATATATATATATATATGTCCACGAATTTTTCCTAAAATTTTCGTGCAGCAAACCGTTCTCCACCCTTCACTCGTCTTTCTATCGATACAATAACCATGTCTGGGGAAGAAGTCAAAGACCAAGACTTGAAAGTCGGTGCTTATTCTTCAAGCAACTCACATTCTCTCGAAAATATTGACAATGAGTTCAAATCCAGATCAGGCTTCAGCAAATTCAAAGATTCCTTCAAGAGGCAAAAAGCGGATTTAGATGAAGATTACTTGAACACTTTGGATACCCAGCAGCGCAGAAATTATATCTTATCCAACCAACCATATAAGCAAACCTTGCAAAAGCGTCATCTTCAAATGATGGCCATTGGTGGTACTTTGGGTTCTGGGCTTTTCATTGGATTAGGTTACAGTTTGGCTTCTGGTCCTGGGGCCACCTTGATTGGGTTCTCTCTTGTTGGGTTTGCTATCTTCTGTGTTATGCAAGCCGCTGCGGAATTATCTGTTTGTTATCCAGTTTCCGGGTCTTTTGCTTCTCATGTCTCTCGTTTTGTCGACCCAGCTATCGGGTTTACCGTTTCTTCAAACTATTGTTTGTCATGGCTTATTTCTTTACCATCTGAATTGATTGGTTGTAGCATGGTGATTCAATACTGGAATAGCAGTGTCAATCCTGCTGTTTGGGTGTTGATCTTTTTCCTTACCGTTGTGGTTTTGAATTTATTTGGTGTTCGTGCTTATGGTGAGTCTGAATTTATCTTATCAATCATCAAAGTGATCGCCATTATCATTTTCTTAATTATCGGGATTGTCTTAATCTGTGGTGGGGGTCCTAATAGTCAAGGATACATCGGGGCCAAATACTGGCACGACCCTGGTAGTTTCAATAAACCAGTATTCAAATCCATTTGTGGTACTTTCATTTCCGCTGCCTTTTCCTTTGGTGGTACGGAATTGGTCATTTTAACCGCTGCCGAATCTCACAGTGTTAGTGCTATTTCCAGAGCCACTAAACAAGTCTTCTGGAGAATTTCATTGTTCTATATTTCCACCATCGTTGTCATTGGTTGTTTGGTTCCTTATACCGACGGCAGATTGCTCGGCGGTAACAGTAGTGAAGATATCACTGCTTCACCATTTGTCATTGCCTTGAGCAACACCGGGAGTTTTGGTACTAGAGTGTCTAACTTTATGAATGCCGTGATTTTGGTTGCCGTGTTATCTGTTGCTAACTCCTGTGTTTACGCATCCTCAAGAGTTATTCAATCTTTGGGAGCTGCCGGCCAAATGCCAGAGTGGTGCGGTTACATTGATAAAGAAGGTAGACCACTTGTGGGTATTTTACTTTCCTTTGTGTTTGGGTTACTCGGGTTCTTGGTGGCATACCCTGACCAAGATACCGTGTTTGACTGGCTCTTCTCCTTATGTTCCATTAGTTCTTTCTTCACCTGGGGTTCGATCTGTTTTGCCCACGTCAGATTTAGATTAGCAATGAGAAAGCAAAACCGTTCAGTCGACAAAGAATTGAGTTTCAAGGCCTTGTTGGGGATTTATGGGTCATTGATGGGGTGCTTATTGTGCTTCTTATTGATTCTGGGTGAAATCTATATTTCCGCTTTCCCACTTGAAGTGGGTGAGTCCTATACCATCAGCAAGTCAGAAAGAGCTTCTGATTTCTTCCAAAATTGTTTGAGTATCCCATTGATGGTCTTGGTGTGGTCTGCCTATAGAATTGCCTCCAAGACCTTCTTCAGCAGACCATTAATCAAGCTTGAAGACATTGATTTGAACACTGGTAGAAGATTCAAAGACATTGATTTATTGATGCAAAATGTCGCTGAAGAGAAACAAGCTATCGCCCAAAAGCCTTTCTGGTACAGATGGTACAGAGTTTGGTGTTAGATTCTTGTTTTTTTTTTGTTTTGCTATACCCTTTTTTTTCCCTCTTCCTTTCTCCCACTTCTTCTTCTTCTTCTTCTCCTTCTCCTATTAGGTTGACCCTTTGGTATCGCCTAATCCTTTATCTTCAATTTGATTACTGCGCTTTGTTCTGATAGATTATAGTCGTTGATTTGTTACGCCCTTTGTTTTATTGATTTTTTGACGTTGACCCATGAAATTGGTACCTCAACCAATCTGTTGGTTCCCCATTTGCTAATTGTTATTGGAAAGAAGCACCCTTTTCCATTTTTTGTTTATTTATTTATTTATTCATTAAAAGAAAATAATGCTTGTGATATTTTCCTTTTCTCGTCTTTGTCTACACGGCGATGCTGCCAAAGTGCCAAAGATCTGTAAAATTTCTGTTAAGAAAAGCAAAAAAAAAAAAAAATTTTTTTTTCAGCTAATTTTTTTTTTAAGATACACTATAACTACTACTACTACTACTAATAATAATAGTAATTGTATTGGCGAGGTTGGCGTTTTCAAGAATAATAGTAGTAACAGTAATAATAAGAAATACATATACCCAACACCACTTAAATTATCTCATACCATAATTCTAGGTTGAAGCTCAAAAGATCATCTCATCATCCTGCCAAACAATAATACAATGGTTCCGCACATGAGACCAGGGCCTCCTGTACCCAATCAAGATCCAAATCAGAATAATAATAGCCCATCATATTCTAATAACATTACCCAGAAACTAAAGGGAAGGGCAAAAAGAATAGCGTGTGTCGAGTGTCGTCAACAGAAATCCAAATGCAATGCCCAAGAAAACGCCCCTCTGCCATGTACGCGATGTGCCACAAGGGGATTGATTTGTACCTTGAAGGCAGACTATAAAAGAACTTACAAAAGAGCAAGGAATGCTCAATTAGAACAATCATTCAACGACCTAAGGAGTTCTTTAAATGGATTATTACAGCCTTTGAAAAGCGATGACTCAAACGCTCCGGTGTTGAATGCCCAATTGCTTGAAAAATTGAATAGCTTGGTAAAGACCGCCAATGCTTTGAATAATGAAGAGGAGTTCGAACAAAATAAGACAACATATTCTGTGAATCCAGACCAGAAAACCCCTAGTACAACCATGAACTCTCCGCTACATCCAGACCAACCTGCAAAAGACCTTCTTCAAAAGACAACATTGAGCACATCTAGTTACATGCCAAAGGTCCAATTATCGAGAGAAATTTTGAAATGTGAGCCAAAGACTTTGCAAAATATCACTTTTTCATCAGAACAAATTGAACAATTATACACAGAATTCGCAACGAACTACCACCCTATTTTGCCAGTGATTGATATAATGAAAGGCCCAGAAAAATTGTACCGCCTTTGTCCGGCATTATTCTGGGTGATCATGTCTACATCTCTACGAAGGAACTCTGATCCCTTATCTAGATCATTGCTCGTGGAGCTATCTCCGTTAGTCAGAAAATTGTTAGAGGATCTAACTATTAGCCCCATCACCAGATATTCGCCATCAGATTTTGATGAACCGGTTTTCAATGCCTCTTCGGTTTTTTCAGTGCAAGCATTTTTGATTTCCACAATATGGCCTCCATTGGCATCATCTCTTAGTGCTGATTCTTCTTGGAATACCATTGGTATAGCATTATTTCAAGCAATCAGAATCGGATTACACAGTCCAGGGCACGCCATGGATTTTAGTAACGCGGCAAAGACTGATGATACCCGTCAATTGATGTTATTGACAGAACAGATACGAACCTGGACTTGTTGTAATATTGTGTCTCAAACAATATCGACAGTTTTTGGGTATCCTGCATTCACCAGTTTCGATAGGAATTTATTGAGTTTCATTGAATTGAATAATGAATTAAACATCCCGTTGGAAATCAAGCAATTGATGGAAGTCACAGATTATGAGTGCCAAATTGTCAATACTTTGAGCGGAACCGTACACGGTAGTCGGTTTCGTTCTAATGAAAGAATACCATTAATTAATATCTTAAGCCAGAGATTGGATAAAATGGAAATGAGATTTGATTATGATTCAATGGACAATTACAGAAAATTAGCATTTTTGAATGCCCGGGTTCATTTGTACACTTATTATTTCTTCGATTTAAAAGATGACAGTAACGATCGTCATGATTTTTACGATAATAGCAGTGATGAAGACGGTGAAACAAATAAGCAGAAAAAAGCCGGCAGACCAGGCGAAGATGCTGATGATGATCGATTATCACTTTCGCTGAAATACGGGTTAATCAAATTGTTTGATGCTTGTGTGGCAGTGATTAATCATTGTCAGGTATCACAAAATGCGGACAAAAGATTCATGAAGTATTTGCCAGGAGTCTATGTCACTTCTATTTGGCAAGCGGCATTCATGATCACCAAGATTTCATTTTCACCATTGAAGCAAATCATTGACTTCCAAAAGGGTAAAAACATGTACCAATTGGCAATTTATTTGACTCTAAGAAGTTCAGTTATGAAACATGACATAGCCTATAGATTTTCAGGGATCATGCAAAGTTTATGGCAATTATTTGATACGTTGTATCTTAAAAAATCATTGAAATTTCAAGTTAGTATCACCAGTCGAATGGCTGCAAGTGTATTTTTCGATTGTTTATTAATTCTACGTGAGAAGAGTGGGATGATGAGATATATGATCAAAAAAGAGGACGATGAGGATATCAATTCTGATGTGGAAGGAGTTGATGATGTCAAAGATTTCGATCATAAAACCACTTTAAGTAATGATGGGACCGCCATCACTTCCAAAAAACCATCGCCAGTTGATAGCAAGTTCAATGACGAGGAGTATGAGAGCGACTATCCTGAATCTGATAATTCTTCATCATTAGATGAGAAAATTAAAGACATTGGGTCCACTCCTTCTGATGAGGCAACCATATTGAATGATTCTACCAATACTAGTGGACAACATCATGGTAATGAGAACCAAAGTAATGGATCAAAGAAATCTCATCATACGTTGGAGGAAGTCTCCTTGAGACCAGAGAATTCCGTTAGAAAGATTATTAAAACCATTCCTTTGGATCCGACGCCAATCCACCATAATGAAGGATCAAGCCATTCATCGCCTGCCGAAATAAATCAGAAGAGATTTATCTCACCCTCACCATCAGCTTCCCGGTTCCAACCTAATTCAATAAATTCAATAATACACCACGACCAACAAGAGAAAAGAGCAAGAAAAATTTCGGCAGAAACTAACAGGAAACCAAAGAAACCAAAGAAGGCCATTAAGGCTCAGATTTCCAAGAATAGCAACAATAATGGAAATGTTAATACTATGGGCACCGGAATAATGCTTGATAATATTGTTGGAAATTCAGATATGAACTCTATGGATTCCCAAATCTACCAAATTCCTAACACTAAAATTGAGCAACCACGAATGCCACCGCATGTTCAACCCCATATGTCAAATCTACATTCACAATACCCAAATCCTGAAACGTTTAATTATAATAACTATGAAAATGGTGCTACAGTCCTGAGAAATTTCGGGAAAACTAATAGTAATAATACCCCAGCTCAAGGAAGAAGTAATGTCAACTCTCCGAGTACAACGACTAGCAATTCTTGGAATCTTCTCAACAATAGTACAAACATCGTTGACAAGGAATTAAACATCGATGCGATGTGGGATAATGATTTGAATTTGATGTTGAAGGATGTTTCCTCTGTGATGAATGACTTTGGGTTTCATGATAATTATGGTGATCATGCATCATTATTTCAATTCAACTACAGCGGTAATAACAGTAATAATAATAGTATCAAACACGAGAACGGACTCAACAATAATAACAATTACAATAACAGCAATAACAATAACCAGAAAAACAATTAGCAAAAATAACGTTTACGTATATAAGCGTATTTATGAACAAGCCTGAAAAGGCGTGTATTATGGGATTTTTTTTTATGTATTATTTTTTATATTTTTATAGTGACTAAGGAAAGGATTTTGTTTTTTATTTTATGATGAGCGTAGTGACAAATGGTCAACCCCATGCGCATTAAGGTGGTGGTAGACCATAAAATGCGCGTATCACATGGGCAACCTCATGGAAGAGCAAAAAAATACAGCATTAGTCAGCTGCTGCAACCTTTCTCTAAATACTTGCCTATTTCAATTGCGGGGGGACCCATAGCTTATTCTTCTTGTTCTTCTTCTTGCTTTAACTCAATAAATCGAATTGTTAGTTTCATATGCAATGACCATACCAAAGACCCAAAAAGTTGTATTATTTGAAGAAATTGGCGGCCCAGAGGTGTTAAAATACGCCGATTTTCCAGTGCCTGCCTACGCTGATGACGAAATCCTCATTAAAAACCATTACGCTGGGGTCAATTTCATTGAATCATACTTCCGTACTGGTATTTATCCATCACAAAAACCATATGTTCTCGGTCGGGAGGCTTCGGGAGAGGTGGTTGCCATTGGTGCTAAGGTTGAGAACTTCAAAGTTGGCGATAAAGTCACCTACATTTCCAGCGGAACTTTCTCACAATACCAAAAGATCAAGGCCTCTGGGAACATTTACAAACTACCAAAAGATATCAAAGATGAAGCGTTACAAGTGATGGGCAGTATCTTGATCCAAGGGTTGACTGCCATTACTTTTTCTGAACTCTCTTATCCTATCCAAAAGGGCGATTACGTTTTAATTTACGCTGCTGCTGGTGGGGTTGGGCAAATCTTGTGTCAATTGTGTAAATTGAAAGGAGCTCATGCCATTGCCTTGGCATCCACTGATGAAAAATTGGCACTTGCTCAAAAATTGGGGGCCGAATATACCATCAATTCTAGAGCTACCGATATTGTTGACCAAGTGTTGAAAATCACCAAGGGTAAAGGTGTCCATGGTGCGTTTGATTCCATTGGTAAAGACACTTTCCAAACCACTTTGAAGTGCTTGCGTTTCAATGGTAAGTTTGTCAGTTATGGTAATGCCACTGGTAAAATCCCACCATTCGAAATCAACACTTTGCCAAAGAATGTCTCTATCTGCAGACCAACATTGTTTCATAACATTTCTGAACCAGAAGAATTCAAGCACTATATGGATAAGTTGTACGAATTTTACATTTCTGGTGAATTGGAGTTCAACATTTTCAAGACTTTCCCATTGGAAGAATACCCTGAGGCCACAAAGTTATTGGAAAGTCGTGCTACTGCCGGTAAATTGTCTTTGAAAATCCCTCAGTAAGGAGATCCTTCATTACTGCGGACTGAAAAAAAAAGTTTGTTTGCTCATACATGTTTTCTTTTTTTTTTTTTCTGTTTCACTTGGTTTGGCAGTTGATATTTTGGTTTTTTATTGTGATATGTATCTAGTTGTGCTTTTAGTTGGAGCTCATAGGGGTTTAGGCTTATATATTTCGAGCTAATGTGCACTTTGAATTTGATCATATTCCGAAAATTATCAGTCATAATTCTGATGTAAGGTATTTTTACTTATATAATATTCCACATGGAATGAAAAAAAAAAATATTAATAATTTTGAAACTTGACATGTCATATAATCCGAACTGATTCAACGCATATAAATGGGAAAGAAAATGGCACGAAGTTCAAAATAAGAGAGAAACGTTGTAGTATTTGTAGACAAAGAAAAAAAAGAATTAAAAATGATCGCGACTGGTATTAGAAATATGTTCAACACGCCGATTGGGATTTCCATTAGCCACCCAATCCCTAGAAAAACGTATTCAATTAATACTTTACCCTTACCACCAATCATCGAAACTTCCAAGAAGTCAAAATACAATCAGTATGATAAATATAAAGTGCCAAATCAAATGATGGCGAAAAACTTCTTTCAATTGCAACCGTCTTCGAAAGAGAAAATGTTCATTAAAACTCCAACTGGATCCCAAATTGCCAAGGATAAGGGAGAAGAAGACAACCCAGAAGATGGTGGCGACGATGATTCAGAAATGATGAGATTCAGAGGTAATTCCTTTTTCACTCCTGCAGAAATGTTCCTTTTCCAAGGTGTTCAAAATCCAACGAACTATAGGCAAAAAGTTGAGAATATTTGGAAATGCTCGCATTGCGAGAACATTGCTTCGTGATTCCCTCACAAGAAGGAGTCTTTTGATTATATTAGATGATAAAAATCTCATTCAAATATCTATTGTTGTGCGTTTATTTTGTTTGCTTTTCTTTTTTCTTGTTGTTTAATTCCAGATATTTTGTCTGCACTCTTTTGAATAGTGATATTACATTACAGCTACGTGATATACATCCTGTTCCTACTTCATGTTTGAGAGGATACTTCTAATATTCTTCTTTGTTTCTTGAGTAATAATGTATAATGTTTCTTAGAATATCAGTAAGAAATAATCTGGAAATCATCACAAATCAATCAATGGATTATCATTATTTATTGGAGTGTATTTCATGTACATTGTGATTTTGGGGCACATTAATCACATTAAAATACACATTTACACAAACGATACAAACAAAACATGTCTTGAAAGCCTAATAATTCCCCAGAAGGGTGTACAACATCCTATAGTTTTCCAAAATATTTCATGGCTCATTGAGTACTGGGATCTTCTAAAAAGTGGAAAATTTCTTGATATTTTAATAGGTCTTCCTAAAGGGATGTACAATAACATTCTAGATTGTGTACTTGATAATAGTATTTTGAATGTTATCGGAAACGCACTATATCCGACAAAGATGAACCAATTTCAACATTCTCAGTGCCATTTTTAGGAATATATAAAAATAAAACACCAATGATACAATAATACATAATTATTAAAAGGATATAACAATATTATTATCCGATCCATGTATATGGCTGCCTAGAAATCCGTAAGAAAAGTTACATTTTTTGGCATTCTCGGCATTTTTGAATAAGAATAGACAGGGCACCATTTTTTGCCTTGCATGCAAATCCATTTTAGAGTCAGTATTAGAAAAAAAAAATATAAGTGACACAAAAATATTCAGGGCAATTGCTGGAATTATTTTCATTAAATTCATTTTTAGACCTCATGATAAATAGAAACAGAGTTTCATAAAGATTCATTTTATTTAATTCTTTTTTTTTTTGTCTTTTTGAGTTGCATGCATGAACCCTTCCAACATGAGGCATTAGAGGAAAAACATGAATGGCACGGTATTCGTTCTAAATTTAACTAAGATTAATAAGGGGACACAACAGAAGTCCTCCACTCTAAAGTATCCATAAATCAATATAAATATAAGAGACTCTCCACCATGATTTAATGTCAGTTTAGGATTTAATTTTCTTGCTCATCATCAACTTTTATTTATTTACATTCCACCCAAAGAAAAGAAATATATACAAATAATGCAATTGTCAAGCACCATCCTCTTATCTGTTCTTGCATCTTTATCTTCAATTACCTCTGCTGCTCCTGTTGACAAGCGTGATGCTAAATCGTTAAAGCTTGATTTCAGCGTTCAAAGACTTCCATCAGACGCCCAAGGCACTGGCCAAAGAAAGTCAGTTTACAGTGCAGTCAACCTTAACTTAAAAAATGAATACTCCAAATACATTGCCGAAATCCAAATGGGTACCCCAGGTCAAACCATTCATGTCGATGTCGATACCGGCTCTTCCGACTTATGGGTTCCTGCTGTTGGCACCAAATCTACTGGAGGTACTTACGATGCTTCCAAATCCACTTCATACAAGAAAGTTTCCAATGGCTTCATGATCGGTTACGGTGATGGATCCAAGGCTTTCGGTGACTGGGCCACTGAAGATGTCACAGTTTGCGGTGCCACCGTTAAAGACATGCAATTCGGTTACGCCACTAATCAAACTGTTGGCACTGGTTTGATGGGAGTTGGGTTCGAAGGCAATGAGGCCCCAGTCGCCATCAACGGTTCCAGCTTCGAATATCCAAATTTCCCAGCCCAATTGAAGGCGCAAGGGATCATTGAAAAGAATGCTTACTCTTTGTACTTGAACTCTCTTGAGGCCGATTCTGGATCCATCTTGTTCGGAGCGGTTGACAAGGCTAAGTTCGAAGGTGATTTGAAATATTTGGATTTGGTTAATATTGACGATGAAGGTGAAGCCACCGACTCCCCCGTCGCTTTCTTTGTTGACTTGGACACTGTTTCCACTTCTTCTGAAACTTTCACTAACGGCACCAAATACCCAGCTTTGCTCGATTCCGGCACAACCTTGATATACGCTCCAGGTGAAATTGCCACCACTTTCGGTAAGAAGTATGGTCACAAGATTCCATACATTGACATGTACTTTACTTCTTGTAGTACTAAAGGCGAGCCAGTTGAATTCACTTTCGGCGACAAAACCATCACTGTTCCATTCAAGGACTTGTTGTATCACTTCAACGGTAAGGCTTCCAGACCATTCTTGAACCAATGTCTCATTGGTCTTGTTCCAAACCCATCTAATTACTACATTTTGGGTGACGGTTTCTTGAGATCCGCTTATGTCAGCTACGATTTGGATGATAAAAAGGTTGGTATTGCCCAAGTTAATTACACTGATGAATCTGATATCGAGTTGATCCAATAAATTATTGGGCGTCGCGTCTGAACATTTACTCTATTTCTTCCATCTTTTTCATTTATTTTCACCACAATCTTGATCTAGTGTATTGATTACATTGGAAAATCATCTTTCATTTCTTTAGGTTTTTAGTATTGCCTTAGTTAATTTATGACTATTTTTAATTTATTATAAACAAAGACCAATTTGGCATTTTGTCTAGAAAAACTGTAAGATTTTTACTCCATCATAAGCGGCCAGAATTTTTCACTATCACATATTTTTGATGTTATGGCCATTTAATATCATACTGGGAAATTGATATTGATACCAAAGTTGAGAATCTTCTAGATTCACAAAGTTTCTGGAGTTGAGGAGATTTATATTATTTGGTTGATGTCGTGCAGAGATCAATGTGAGCAATGATGAATTGGAGGAACGCGAATTAGATATACGACAAAAGTCTTTGCGAAATGGCTTGAAAAATCTACGTTCTGTAAATCTAAGCTCCCAGGGACTTGCTATAAACTATATCCAAAAAATGAGTACCCACCCTGCGTTTTATATCCAGGATTTATCGAGCGACCTGAAAAACTGATCATTTAATTTTGATTTTCTTAAGAAAATCAGCTGAACTTAAGAATATCAGAACGTTTGAGAAAAGAAACTATTAGGGAAACTCTCTAAAAAAAAACCAGTGTTCCATCAGTATTTTGTTTTATTTTATTAGAAAAAATGACATTTAGAGTGGAGGAATGTGAGGCATAGATAAGGAGTTATCTTATATATTTTAGTTAAATCTACACGGACTTCAAAAAAGACATAAAAAGTGCCAAAAAACTTTCATCTTAGTGATTTATATTGTCTTTCGTCTTTATTATACAAGTATACAAGGCATCAAGCAGCATGAATTTTTTGTTTATTGGGTGATTTGCCCTTTTTTCATTAGCAAATAAAGAGCAGATTGGCCATCTCAAAAGGGTATCAGAGTTTTTCCCTTTTGGCCAGACTTAATCCCCTATCGATGCAACATTTTTCAAATTTCAATTTTCTCAATTCTTCCTTCACAAACACTTTCACCATATACCTCATAAAGATTTCCTTGAACTCCATGAAATGCGAAACCTCCATCGCCAAAGACTCATGGCTATACCTCACATCATCACTTAGTCCCATTAATTTCAATCGCACCACTTTGTATTGTTTCAATACTTTCAATTCATGGTTGGTTTTCCGTGATTCCAAGATATTCGACAAGAACGACCGTTTCTTCTTTACCACAGGAGAAGCATTGGCGCTTGCAGGACGACCAAACAATGAGCCATTACTGCTGGAGGATAAAGTGGAGGAATCTGAAGCAAATGGTGATCGAAGCGGCGACACGATTTGAGAATCGATACTTCTTAATGGCGAGCTCAAATCTGACTGTTCTTTTTTCACTGCCTCCGGAGTGCTTGCAATATCATCTGGACTAATAACATTTATCAAAGGTGGTGCATCAAGCAGCAGAGATTGTAATTGATTATTATTGTCTTTGACAGTGGTTGATTCCAGTGATCCATCATTTTTGACTTGATCCTCTTCAGTAAGAGTGGCCATTGAAGAAGTAGAAAAATTTCTACTATGGCCGGAGGTGGCGCCGTTTATAGGTTTTGGCATTGCCAGAGATACCAGCATCATGAATGGATTCTCAATGGTCTCCTCATCAAGAGCGGAAACTTCTTGGTTGAGGAAATCCTGGGGTCTAATACGGCGAAGTTCGGTCTTTAGGCTATTCAACTCGCCCGAAAGTTTCAACCATTTGAGAATTTTCTTATTTATAACACTATTGATATTCCGGATCATTCTGGCCGCACAATTCTCAAGAAATTGAATATAAAATGCAAACTTGATATGGGGTGAGGTGGCAGTAGTATTGGACTCTGCAATCATCTTATGAAACATTGTCGATATGGAGGCGAATGGCTGGGACCCACTGACACTAGGGCCATCATCCTGGCCAAATGCCTTGAGATTTTCTTGAATAGATTCCATTTGCTTTTTATAATACCCAGGAAAACTTCCAAATGTCGGATTATCATCAGAAAACTTAGCAAAACTGTCAAGCCCGGTTTCGAGATCAACGAATTTGTGACTTTCCACTACCACCAATTGAAGGACTTTCTTTATACCTTTGTGGAAAATCTCGAGCTCATCACTAGAATATTTCAAGAAATTTAAAATATCTTCCACTTCCTGCATTGCGTAGTTTCTAGATACGTCAAGCGCAAACAATTCCTTCAAATTCTCAAGGCCGGAATCAGTGAATTCATCCGGGATATTTGGACTGTGCAGAATTGGCAGCTCCTCAATTTTTGGGGTGATAGGGGTCGAAGGAGGATTTCCAGATTTAGCACCATACGAAAGTTTCTCCTTGGTGGCTTCGATTTTCATTCTACTGCGAGCCTCAAGTTGAGATTTTGGAGCCCCGTTAAAGCTAGCGATATTAGCAACACCCGTGGATGATGCTGTTGATGAGATAGAGGACGCCACTGAAGTTGGAAGGATGAGGAACTCCCAGATTAGTTCGTGGTTATAAAAATCTCTGCTCAATTCAAGCCCCACAAGGAAAATGTTGAGCTTGAGCATCATTTCATTGACTTTGAGTTTATTAAAATTGAAGAATGTGAAGGTGGTTAGATTAAGACGTGCAAACACCGAGTCCATGAGATAAACTATTGGAAGATAACTCATTGGGTATTCTATGTGTAATAAATGAATGAGGCTCCTAAAGTCATTAACTGAATGATAATTTGTGTAATGATGTGCTTTATATCTGGCGGTGACGGTCTCTTGCTTTGGTTTAATGGTGGTATTAACCGTCAAATTTTTCACTTTAAACGCCCCTTCATTTAGAGTTGGTGTCACAGGAGCAGGTTTAACATTTGAAGGCTCAACAATATCTTCAGTAATCCTCTCGAGAATACTTCCTTTCATCACAAAACACCACTGATTCGAGTCTAATTTCGCCCTTAATATTCCAAACTTCCTGCCATTAATTTGCGGGAAGAAGCGTTTGACGAACTGACCATCTACCATTCTTTCCACATCACTTGAACTAATCGTAGCCTCATTATTTTGATCCAAATTCGGGGTCGAAGCGACAGATGAATTCATTTTCACATAATCTAACACAGTTAAAAAAGTTTTCCCGTCAATTTTCCCCCAATTCAAGCGTTCATCTTCAAGAATCGCTTTGATATTATTGACGCGACCATATCTGACATAAACTACCAATGGACAATGACCACGATCGTTAAATTTATTGACATCCACACAGGGTTCGGTAAGAATGAGCTGGAGACACCCATCTCTCAATATATGTAATAATGTGTTTCCCTTAGCATCAATGTGATCTAATGGATCAAATTCCATTTTTTGCAAGGCATACCATTTTTTAACAATCTCGAATGCGCGGGTGACGAGGCTCGGATAATCCTGGATATCATAGTTTCTACAAAGCGCCACCAATGGAGTATTATAGGATATATCCCAGGCCCGCCAATCAATATACAATCCAATCTTATCAAGCAACTGAGGATATCGATGAATATGATGGCCTGCGACTCGATGGTACACTACGTCTTGATGGTTGATATAATTGATTAGCTCACTCACCGTACATGAGGAAAGCAAAATATCCAATAAAAGATCTGCACATTGGAGACGAGATTGTAGAAGACATTCAAGAAAAAGGGTGGAATGGCTGATGTTATAATCAAATAGAATATCTTCAAGAGGATACAAATTCTCATTATATGTGAGTAATGTCCGGAAAAGATCATAAGCTGTGGTGGAACTTTCCAGCAGAAGGGCAAGCAAAAGGGCCGATTCACCATTCCTGGTGATTGCTCGCAAGGAATGCTCAATCGGTAAATGGCCATTAACATTATTGAAATCAGTATTGGCATCAATAAAGTCTATAAGTTGTGGAGCGGCAGACGCAGAAGTCAGATAAAGAATCTCCCAAAGTTCTTGATTTTTTAGGGAGTGGGAAATAAGTTGGGAAATGTTTTCTTTATTTTGTAAATGATACAACACCCCATCGATCGTTGAAATACAGTATCCGACAAAACCAGTTGTCAAGTCTAGTCTTTGCGCATAACTGTAATAACTGAAGTTTTTGATATATTCCAAATGAACATGTATGTCCTCAACTTTTGATTGCACCACCACCAATATGAGTAACGCAACGAGCATATCGGCACTTACGTCAACTGATCGTACTCCATTTATAGTGGTCTGTTTCGCTAGTTCGGTAATTGTTTGGATAAGGATTTTGAGTTTATCAAAATAACTATTTGTGAGACTAATTTTGGAAAAGATTTTCACAGAATTGTTAATCTTCGATAAAAAAATTAATAATTGTGGTTGCAATTTTTCTCTTTTTGCATCGAAATTTTCAAATATTCCCACCTGAGTTATTGAAAGACATTTTAGCTTTTCATAAGTTTCTTTGGTTAAATATTGGGTTTCTTTGTCTTGTGGGGTTGCCAATACAGCTCGTAGTTGATTCCATATACGGTCGTATAAGTTAAGCTCCACATAGTCGTAAATACAGCGATTCAAATCGATAGATGGGTCATAGGTGATGATTCCTGATATTATTTCTTCACTGAGAGATTTGAAAATAAGGGCCAGTTGATTTATGGTTTCTTTGTATAAGGTGAGGATTTCTACTGGATCGGTGATGGTATCAATGACAAAATTCTTGAAAAGGTGGAGGAAATCGGCGGCAAGTTCTTGATTTATTACCGAAAATCTTCCGGTTAACTGTGTGAAAGAAGTTTTTGGGGCCACTAGTTTTACTTCCAGAGTAAATGAAGGGTTATCAAATTCCGTATGATGTGATGCTGCAGGCTGGTTAATATCAAGATTAAGGGACGAGTTTCTGGTATGAGTCGCACTCCCAACCGAGATCGGTTGTAAAGTTGGGAGGATTTGTAATCTTTTGAACTGAACTTCCGATATAGGAGTACCAGTTAATGGTCTATCAATACGGATTAACAAAAACTCGAAGTTTTTAGGGAAAAATTGGTTGAAGTTCAAAAAAAGCTCTATTTTCGATACTTTGAATTTGATCAACAGGTCCATTGCCTCATCAGAGCTTGGCTGGCCATTGAAAAACTCATCATTGATAATTATTGTGTCCTTTTTAAGTAAAAGATCCTTGCCATTGGCATTGGTGAAATGTTTGGGCTTTCGGGTGTTTAAAAGTGCCGCGACATTGGAATTCCTAGAGATTGTCAAGTTATGGCTTCGAAGATCAAGGATATGATCTTTGACAAAGTCTTGGCGGGTACATAAGTCACGATAGGCAATTCCAGAGGCGTTATCATAGTAGTTGAGTAAAGTGTAAGTATCTGGGATTATGAAGGCATAAGAGAATGGGTTCAGCTGAAGCTGTATGTATATATCTTTTATGGCAGACTTTGATGGGTCATTGACGGAGAAGATTGAGTTTATTAGAGGGTTAACGAGCTTGAACTGGAGAATTGGCGGCAGAGCGGTGGGATTGGACATGTGTGAGGAAGCATTAAAACGAACAGAAAACAGGTGATAGATAGTGGCGATGGTACCACCGATGATGGATGAATCCATTTGACACTGCACTGCTCCAAATTAATACTCCCGCCAGGGCCCAGTAACCGGACGCAAGTTTTTCACGTGACAATTCCATACCCTCAGCGACAAGTAGTATTGGCGTTGAATGTCAAAGTTTTCTGAGTTATGAATTTATTGAGATGACAGAGTATTCCATTGAATGCAAACTATTGACCCAGATTTGGTGGTAGCGTTGTTTGCTTGATTGGTAGCTTGTTCGGTGTACAGGTGTATTGAGATATTACATCCGTGCACCTCGGAGATGACCGTTTGTTCCCCAGAATTCAGAATTTTGACCATCGTTTTGACATCCCTCCTCCACGACCTTTCTTCAACACACCCCAATAGTACTATTATCTATTAGTATTCATGTCTCATCCACTATCTGTTGAAATCACCATGCCAAATGGCATCGAGTATGTCCAACCAACTGGACTTTTCATTAACGGGGAATTTGTCCCTTCAATCTCTGGCAAAACTTTCCTGGTAATCGACCCATCTACTGAGGAAGTGATCACCGAAGTTTACGAAGGGTTTGCCGAAGATATCGATGTAGCCGTCAATGCCGCAGAAGAAGCATTTGAAAATACCGATTGGACCACTTGTGACCCAATCAAGCGCACCAAGCTTCTTTCCAAGTTGGCAGATGCCATCGAAGAAAATATGGAAACTTTAGCATCCATCGAGACCATGGATAATGGTAAGACCATCAAACTATCACGTTCGGATATCCAACTAGTGGCAGACTACATCCGTTCGACTGCAGGATGGTGCGACAAGATTTACGGTACTGTCATCGATACCGGAAGTTCATATTTCACCTATACCAGACGTGAACCTATAGGAGTCTGTGGGCAAATCATTCCTTGGAACTTCCCGGCCCTTATGATGGCGTGGAAAATCGCCCCGGCTTTAGCCACCGGTAATACTGTGGTGATTAAAACCGCTGAAGCCACCCCATTATCCGCGCTTTATATTGCACAGCTTGCTAAAGATGTTGGGTTCCCTCCAGGAGTGTTGAATGTTGTTTCTGGGTTTGGACCAACTGCCGGAGCCGCCATCACTTTGCATCCAAAAATCAGGAAAATCGACTTCACTGGCTCCACCGCCACCGGAAGAATCATCATGCGCAACGCTGCCGAATCCAATCTTAAGAAAGTCACCCTCGAACTTGGAGGGAAGTCTCCAAACATTGTGTTTGATGATGCCGACATTAAGGAAGTGGTAAAAAATATCAGTTTTGGGATCTTCTATAATTCAGGCGAAGTTTGCTGTGCAGGGTCTCGGGTTTATGTTCAAGAAGGCGTGTATGATGAAGTGCTTGAGGAGTTTAAGAAAGATGCGGCTGCTGTCAAAGTGGGTGATCCATTTGACGAAACCGTTTTCCAAGGGGCTCAAACTTCCCAAATGCAAGTCGATAAGATCTTGGATTATGTCAAACTTGGGCAAGCGGAAGGGGCCACCCTTGTCATGGGTGGTGAAAGAATCGAAGGTAAAGGTTATTTTATCAAGCCAACGATTTTCTCTGATGTTGATGAAGAAATGAGAATTGTCAAAGAAGAGATATTCGGACCGGTGGTGACGGTCACCAAGTTCAGCACGGTTGATGAAGTTGTTGAAATGGCCAACAATTCGGAATACGGGTTGGCTGCGGGTTTACATACCAAAGATGTCAACAAGGCGATTGATGTTAGCAATAGATTGAAATCAGGAACCATTTGGGTTAATACTTATAATTCTCTACAATATAATACTCCATTTGGGGGAATGAAACAAAGTGGGTTTGATAAAGATTCTGGGAAAGAGGCATTGGATAATTATACCCAAGTTAAGGCGGTGAGAATGAAAATTATTCCAAGCAAGAAATGATATCGGACGAAATGTTTTTCTAAATTTATTGATTTTATTTTTGATTTATCATGGTTTGTTTTGAGTTGTTTTGGTTTACTTTTTGGTTTAAAAATAACAATTATAATTACTGCGGTTGCGATAGCTAAACACATGATAACATGCTGGCTTGTGGTTTTTATTGTCAATTATTTTCCATTTTTATTGAATTGCTTGTGAATCAATCCTCAGGAGCATGAAGTTTATCTAGACCGTCGAAAATGTTCTGTTACCGCTCCCATAATTTATCTAATCTTCAAAGAAATCATAATGATTATGGTCAATGTTTTACCTTTCTTCTATGTGCTTTGGAATTACAGTTCCAAGAATCGTGCAATGAACGAATTGATGATGCCACTTTATTTCCAGAGCCGAACGTGGGCAATATTGTTCTGTTCATAACAAGATGTTTTTCGCTACAGTGAATATGGATCACCAAAACGATGCCGTCATTAATACTCTGTCGAACGATCTGGTCAGTCAAGGACTGTGTTACTTTTTACATAGTTATGTTATTGAGATTCCTAGAAGATGCCAAAAAAATGTTTTAAAAGGTTTTTTTTTTTTTTTTCTCTTTTTTCTTTTCTTTTCCTCTTTTTTTTTTTTTATTTTTTGGGTTTGTATTTTATGTGATTATCACGAATTCCTTTGCTTCACTTTTCACTCTTTATCAAACAGAGTATATATACATTGTATTTTTATGATTTTTCACGTTTTGGTGTAATCCTGGAGTGTAATTTTATTTCGTCTTACCCCACATACGCCTCGCGTGTAAGCATTGTTACTCAATTGTCAAATATTGAAACTAACTATCCATCTTTCAATCGCTATTGACTGTACATTACTCATGGCGAATGTTTGGAGTATCTTGAAGTAGTCATTTGGGTGACAAAAAAAAAAGGCGCGATGAGCTGAAGAAAAACAAAAATAAGGAATTATTCACATCAAGATTCCACCATAAAATCACCTACTAGTGGTCCCTCCATCATTATTATCATCATATTAAATATTATTCTTCTATGATATTTTCGCCGACGGTTTAAGCTTATATATCCCATGTCATTCAAAGCAACCATCAAGGACTCTGAATCGCGGCAGATATGGTGCAAAGCCATCACCTCGCTCTCAACGGTGGCCGATACTCTAAAGTTTGTGATCACCAGCAAATTCATCAGCATTTCTGCCCTCAATACCGCTAAAACCTCCAGTCTTGATGTATCGTTTGTCAGTGGGTTTTTCGATAAATACTCCTTGAAGTTCGACAACCCCGAGGAAGTCTATCAGGAAGGGTTCACGTTCCATAGAAAAGAACAAGCAAAGAAAACCCAGCCGCAACCCCGAACTTACCAACCAACAGAACTCTTCAATAATAATATGGACGAAGAAGAAGAAGTAGAGCAGGAAGAAGATACTCCAGAAACTTCGACCTATAGTTTTGTGATCCAAGCACGATTCTTATCGGTGATTTTCCGGACCCCAGACGACGATGAGTACAGCTTATCCATCAATCTCCAGCGCGGGTGTCCCATGACCCAACGATTTCGACTATTGATCCAAAAGACTTCCAAAAGAAAAGTCAAGAAACATTTCAGTCCCGGATTCCAGCCGTGTTATTTAGACCAAAACGATTCGGGGAAACTGTATAAGCGGAGGCTCAGCCGCTTGTGGAGCGAGTATTTCTTCAATGATGACCACGACGATTTTAGCATATCGAGCCATTTTCAACCTCGTGATAAATTAGCAGCAGCATTGGAGGAGGACTCTGTAAGTGAGGCCAATGATCCGTTGAACTATCTAATATTAGACAATGTTATTATTAAGAAGTTTTTCGAAGTGACCCCCGCCACCATCGAGGATTTCCAGATTAACATCAAGAGACCTCCTAATCGGCTTTTCTTCATTGCGTTCTTGAAGCCAGTAAAGAAGGATAAGGTGTACATTCGCCAGCCAATGTCGTTGCATGTGTCATTAGCATTGGATGATATAATTGACTCTTTCCTATATAAAGGAAATACCCAGCACGATGAGCTACTGCAAAATGAGAAAAATGACGATGTCGAAGAAATCAAAGTTACTTTCCGGTTGAAAGAATTGCGAACGTTTATTAATTTGTCATCGATGGTGGTGGTGACCGGTAATAATAATGGTCGTCCGGTGCAAAATTTCGATGATGATGATCATCCTCCAGGAGCTCTGGATGAAAATATTGGGGAAAATAATACTTTTGAGATCTTCTTTGCGGGAAATGGCTCACCCGTTATATTTGAATCGAGTCTTAAACGGGGATTAGTAAGGTTGAAATTGACGGAATTGACGGATGTCGATGGAACAATAACCATTGACCAATCGACAGAAGCGATGAATGCGCTCAGAAATAATGAAAAACAACAATTACAAGCTCCCAAGATTATTAGAGGCGCCACGAATCCCAAGAGACGGAAAACTTCCAGACCTACGATGTTGCCTACCAATGCTGAACCTATTGTTGATGATGATGATGATGATGATGATGACGATGATTATGAACCAAACATTCCAATGAAACCGATGTTTGTGGTACCGCTGCCTGCTGAGCAAATACACGATGCCAATAAGGACAGGATCAACGCGCTACTTGAACGCAAAGAAAACCAATTGTTCGCTGATCAACAGCCATCAACGCTATTAAAGAGCCCCTACAATAACCCAAAGAAGCGTCCTGATAGATTAATGGGAAAATCCTCAGTATCTGCATTGACATCGATGTTTGATGATGGTAATATCAATGCGTTTGACAAGGAAGAGCAGTTCGAGGCCACGGTAACTTGGAATAACAATGCTGATGTTAGAGTGAAGGAACTACAGAACAATAAGCGAAAGTTATTGGTGGTGGATGATAACGAAGATGACAATGATGAAGGGATTGGCAGGACCCAAAACGTCCCGAAGGCCAAAGGGTTGTTCGACAGCATTGCGTAGTCGCTTATTACACTTGGGTTTGCTGGCATGAAAAGCACTTCGAAATGCCCTTTTTTCTACAATAAATGATTGATAATCAATATATTTTTATATACCACAATACGATATATATATGTAGGATTCTAGGTTGGAAAATATGTCTTCTAACTGATTGAATAATCAAATAAAAGTAGGGATCTTGTTCCAGGTCCATGGGTCATTGAATCTGAGGCCAATGTCCAAGGAAGCAATTTGTCTAAGTTCCTCTTCCGACAAGTCAAAGTGTTCATGTTTCAAATTGGCTTCCAATCTTTCTGGTTTAGAAGATTTTGGAATGACGGCAATGCCTCTTTGAGTAGTCCATCTCAACAAGACTTGGGCAGGGGTGACATTATGTTTCTTGGCAACTTCGACAACGGTAGCATTTTCAAATAAGGCACCGACTTCCTTGACCTTTGGATGGTTTAATTCAATGAAACTGGCTGGGCCAAAGGTGGAATAGGCCACGACATTGATCCCTGCGGATTGAACATACTCGATCAATCTTGGTTGTTGGAGATACGCATGGTGTTCGATTTGTAAAAGACTTGGCTTGATTCTAGCCCCGCGGAGTAAGTCTTGGATCAATGGACCGGTGAAGTTGGAGATCCCCAAAGTTTTGATTTTCCCATCATCCACAAGTTTCTCAAGAGCTCTCCAAGTATCAATGAGTGGCACGTCTTCGTAGTGGAAGTTATTGCCGTCCCCGCAGTAGAATCCTGGAGGGTATTTTTCTTCAAAAGGGACGAATTTGAAAGCAATTGGGAAATGAATGTAAAAGACATCGATATATTCCAAGTCCAAGTCGGATAAGGTTCTAGCAAGGGCTTTCTTGACGTTATCTGGGTGATGGAAGTTGTTCCACAACTTTGAGACAATCGTCAATTCTTCTCTCTTGACTAACCCATCAGCAATGGCTCTCTTGACACCTTCGCCGACTTGTTTTTCGTTACCGTAATCTTCAGCACCATCGAACAATCTGTAACCGATCTTGATGGCGTCGTAGACCGCTTGGGCAGTGATGTCTTGTGGGATCTTCCAGACCCCCAAACCAACTAAAGGCATTTGGGTGCCATTGTTAAGGGTAACGACAGAGGACATTATTGAGGAATTGTATTATTATGATTGTGATTATTAAAGTAAATGGAAGAAAGAAGAAAGAAGAAAAAAAAGCCTGTAAGCTGGAGAAAACCCTGGGGGGAGCAGCAGTAGCCTTTTTATAATGATGCAATTTCGTCGGGGTTAGGCAGCACGCAACCCCACAAAGTGTGGCCAGGAAGAGCCCTTTGGCAAATCGTCGCGAGAATCGGAGATCTTCGGCACCACCACGACGGTTTCGTTGAATGGGATGAGCAGTGTTATTAGACAATGCTACTGCTCAAGATTTTGGTTAGGCGAGTCATCAAAAAACCAACAATTTTGCCAATCTTACCAAGTTAGTTACCAGTTGATTCCAATCCACTTTCAATCTGGTTTGAAAGTTGGCCAAAACAAGTAACTGGCCGCTCCTTGGAACTTCTTTATTCTGCCTTCAAGAAAGCACCGTTATTCTGCCCTTTAAGCTGGTAATTTTCTCTTCGGATCGGGTCTCCATATTGTCGATTTTGGTTCCAAATTTCCTGAACTCCGCTCACTGGTGGTTTCCATAGAATCCATACGGGTCACAATCTTGTGATGACCATAGTCTTGGACAATAGGGTCAGTGGGGGCGCCCAGGTTATTGTCATGGTAGAAAGTAGAAGACAGTTGAAAAGAAAAATGTCAGTTGATTTTTTTTATTTGTTTGATTCATATTAAAGAAAATAAAGGATCAGAAAAAAGACTCCTGTTATAGTTTTTTTTTTTTTTTGACGTCTGTGTTTCACACAACATGAGCAACATGATAATAAAACTTTCCTGCCCAGTACATAGTGCTAGAGTGCATCACGACGGTGGTTCTTTAGACTAAGTACTCAAGGTTTCTCCAACCTTACACAAAAATTTAAATAAAGAAAAAGCAAAAAGACCTCAGAAACAAAGAAGTTGGAGAATATCGACAACCGCAGACAAGATCATGGGGAACAGAATCGGCACACGATTCTATGAACGCAAAGAAAGCTCACAAATATTTACAATTCGTTAGTACAGCTGATAGAAATAAAGTTCTAAATTAATCAGTTCTTTTTTTTTTTTTTTTTTTTTGTTGATTATTAGCTGGTAAACAGCAATTCTCTCCATTATAAGAATTCCTATGATACCCCAAAGAAGTGCCTTGATATAATTAAAAACATCAAACCAGCAACATGGTGTGAATCCTATTACTACGAATGCAGATGCCGCAAGAGAAATTTGGAGTGCTCATCGTGATAAGATTCTCCAAGACAAGTATTTAGAGAGAATGCCTACACTTGTTACGTCAAGGAATATTCTCTATATCGAATTTTACTATAACTTAGTTAAGTTCTTGAAAAATGATCAATTGTATTGTTTGGTTGACTCACACAATCCCACCATCAAGAAAGAACAAGATGAAGAAATGTTTAGGTTTCTGATCAACCAAAGTTTTGCCCATGCCAGACAATTCCCAGATGAATGGTCTTGCAAGCGGATCTTTGACGGTTATGTCCGGTTATATAAACCAGAAGATAATAATGTGGGAAGTGTTCAGTAATCTGCATCCAATGTCTAAGGAACCAATTTGTATAAGTTCTTCTTCCGAAAAGTCAAAGTGTTTATGTTTCAAGTTGGTTTTCAATATTTCTGGTTTGAAAGACTTTGGAATGATAGCAATGCCTCTTTGAGTAGTCCATCTCAACAACACTTGGGCAAGAGTAACATTATGTCTCTTGGCAACTTCGACAGCGGTAGCATTTTCAAATAAGGCACCCATTTCCTTGGCGTTTGGATGGCTCATTACAATGAAACCGGCAGGACCGAAACAGAGTAAGTCACGACCTTCATACCCAAAGATTGAACATACTCGATCAATCTTGGTTGTTGAAGGTAAGCGTGGTGCTCGAATTGTAAAATACTTGGCTTGATTCTAGCGACACGGACAAAGTCTTGGATCAACGAACCGATAAAGTTAGAAATGGCCAAGGTCTTGATTTTACCTGAATCATAAATTTCTTCAAGAGCTCTCCAGGTGTCAATGATTGGGACGTCTTCGCAGTGGAAGTTGTCACCATCACCACAGTATAAACCGGTTGGGTATCTTTCTTCAAATGGAACGAACTTGAAAGCAATTGGGAAATAAGTATATTAAATATCAATTTATTCGGATAAGGATCTGGCAAAGGCTTTCTTGACATTATCTGGGTGATGGAAATTTTGTTCCACAACTTTGAGACAATCGTCAATTCTTCTCTCTTGACTAACCCATCAGCAATGGCTCTCTTGACACCTTCGCCGACTTGTTTTTCGTTACCGTAATCTTCAGCACCATCGGACAATCTGTAACCGATCTTGATGGCGTCGTAGACCGCTTGGGCAGTGATGTCTTGTGGGATCTTCCAGACCCCCAAACCAACTAAAGGCATTTGGGTGCCATTGTTAAGGGTAACGACAGAGGACATTTTTGAGGAATTGTAATATTGCGATTGTGATTATTTAAGTGAATGGAAGAAAGAAGAAAGAAGAAAAAAAAGCCTGTAAACTGGAGAAAACCCTGGGGGGAGCAGCAGTAGCATTTTTATAATAATGCAATTTTATCGGGGTTAGGCAGCACACACCCGTACAAAGTTTCAAACCCTTTAGGGTCAAAATGATGTTATATTATTCGGGTCGCTGTCACTACTATTGTTATTGTCATCCACAATACCAACATTTCCTCATCACATACCTCATAACAAATCCTAATCAAATGAAATTGTATAAACTATCGCTATAAAAATATTATTTCCGATTATTGATTTTAGTGCTGGAAAATGCTAAAATATACTTCACATTAGTAACCAAGAATTTACATGCCATGGTCCATTCATCGTCGGTAATCTTTCTATTGAGTTTGATGTTAAGACCCCCGATCTTATTATTGATGATATTAATCGGATACGGCAATTCTATGGCTTTATCGTACTTCTCCTTAAGTTCATCCTCCATTTGCTTAATAATGTTCAACAATCCAATCATTGCTTGATCTAACGAATTGTGAGTGAATAGTCGTTCAAACGTTGAGGACCCTGAGGAAAAACATTCAAGAATTGTCTTTTTATATTGTCCATCTCCCGTAATAGAGGTTTCGTTAACTCCAGTTGACGACGTTTGGTAGGACATCGGTTCATACTTTTCAATCTTGGAATACGATCCCATAGGCACAAGTTTATACCCTTTGATATTCAAGTTCAATTTCTTGATGATTATTGACAATAACAACACAATCTGTCCTAGTGCGGAGTTGATTTCTGCCCAGGAAACTTTAGTGTTTTTCAAATTCCCAAGCCTTAGATCATTAATCGTCCCAAACGCACCATCATATGATATGTTGAACACGTCATTGTAAACGTTGGAATTCTTAAGCTTTTCATAAATTTCCTTCTTTTCCAGCAAACTGTTCAACATCTGGTTATTCAAATCATTAAGCTCGAGTAATTCAAGCTCGTACAAATTCTTCCGGCAGAGTAAATCTGATTCCTTGATATTGACATTGGCGATTTCCTTATCGATATCTTCGATCTCTGCTTTTAGTTCTGCTTCTTCTTTTTCTAATTCTTCAATTTCTTTTAAGGAATCAACATACTTTTCATCTAGTTTCCGTAGTTCTGTCAATGACAAATCAAGTTTGCCAAGATTGGGCGACGCTTGCTTATTCAACTTGTTGAGAAATTGCAAATAGGCATTCTTCTCCTTTATTGCTTCGTCGTATTGTTGTTTAAGTTGAGTCACCAAAGTCTCTGAACACTCCACACACACCGGATAGTCTATATTGTACTTGAACGAGAGAATCCCAAACATCTTGCTCAACATGTTGATTCTATTGGATATCGTGGCGCCTGAATCTTGGAAATCATCATAATTCATATTCAAATTGATATTATTCATCAATGCTACCGTAGGATCATCATCTTCATTATTATTAGCTCTTGTTTCTTGGTTATCGCCATTACTGCGTTTCAAATTACTAATGACTTCTAGCAACTTCTCGTCGTCCATATCATCGATTTTGATTTGCAACTCACTAAGTTGATCTAAGAGCTTGTCTTCAATTGCATTTAATTGCTTGGGCGACATGGTCGGACCTCGAGTCTCCATCGGTTCTCCATCATCATCATCATCTTCTTCTTCTTCTTCTTCTTCTTCTTGGTCATCTCCCAAAGGAATGTTGTACTGTAGCACTTCTGGCAACCCCACGCATTGCTGCATTGCTTCATTATACATTTTCATTCGGTCGGTGTTTGTGTCTGCAAGCCTCATTTCTGGTTTCGGTAGTTCCTGTTTAGCATCTTTAGGCTTCTTGTTGATGGACTTGTCACTAGTTAAGAGTCGCTGTTGTGCGGTGCTAAGATTGAGAAGAGAGTCGTTGACGATCAATGGTAGGTGACAAGTTTGACATCGGAAAAAGATCAGGTTAGGAGCGGACATTATTTGGTGGGTTATCTCTTTACTGCACTATTATTATTATTGCACTTTACTTCAATGGTTCGCTACTGCTTGATATTGTCACAAAAAGGCAAAAAGCTGGCTGATGGCGCACACTTTTTGATTTTCTTATCACCGGGTGTGACACCCCTCGTATTAACAGTAGTTAATTATCAACATTTCTCACCCTTGATGACAGTAAATAGACGCTTTTACTTTCGGGGAACTCGGAGCAGTTAGTTCAGTATGTTGAGTTTGGTCTACAAAGTACGTTAATAATACGACGACGAATAAGGACAATTGAACCAACAAATATTAACGACTACGGTATCGTGGCAAAATGGCGAGAAAAAGAAAGAGCATTCATTGCAGATGAAAGAGATGCCATTTCAAGCAAGCAAAACCCCACTGTTGTGAATGGGTTTCAAATTCTTATGATCGACTGCGGGTTCTATAAGTTAGCTCATGCAATCTGTGACTCGATCTTGAAAATTTATAATGATTATGAAGGCTGCGCTAGATGTGATGAGCCCCTAATGCGTGAAACTGTTCTCAGATTTTTGAATGATATTGTCAATAAGAAACAAATCGAGAATCCTCCAATGCAACCAAATTTCATTATGCTTTTCGACACGGTTTTGTGTAAGACGTTTGCTTATTTCAGGTTTAAAAAAAAGACTCGGTGACAAATTCAGGGATAAGCTTGGATTCGAACTCCAATTTGAAGGACCTAGTCCGTGGCTTTCATTCTATGAAGACAAAATGGCCCCTAGTGAAGTGAGAAAGCAACAATTTCAAGTTATTTTGATGATTTTATCACTCCTTCTGATAAGTTTACTTCATTTCTCAAGAACTTTGTGACTGTTTTAGACGTTTTAAGGATCCAAGAACCTACTGACCCCAAGGTTGATCACGCAAAGACCCCTCCCCTAAGCAGAACCTGATGGAGACCACATAAGCACGAGTGAAAGTAAAAAAGTTGTAATGAATGGCACAGTGAATGTTATTTTGGAATGGAGAGAATGTGCTATTACCAATGGTGTCAATCATAATGACAGTGATAGCGATGCTGAAGACTTTTCAACTACCAAAAATACACCCCAGGTTTTACCAAGTGGAGAAGATGTTATTACACAGATGGTATCGAGTTTGATAAATGCTGATAATAGTCAGGAAGGTATCAAGAGTGTTAAAAATATTCACCTTGATAATGATTCGCATGTCCAATTGGGCGAGGAGGTTACAGCTGCGAACCCAGAATATGGTTTATTGGATAATGTTGAGGAACATCTTGCCGTAAATAATAGTGACTTGGTTAATGCACTTGGGCATCAGTAACAAAAAGACTATAAACTTGATATCATTGGAGATCAAGAAAATCCTCAAATTATTCATCTACAAGAAACCGCACGAAAATGGTACCGTGGGCTTTGATATTCTTTTAAAGAATGGTTAGTCATAAGCATTGAAGTGACCGTGAATAAATGGCACAGAATAATAAGAAAAAATGGGGAAATAAATGAATAAAAAAAAGAATACATTTCGATGACTCAGGCAAGCGAACTAAAACACAGGTGTAATAAACCAAAACAACATAAAATTAAAGTATCAATAGACACATGGCGAACAGAATGACAATTTGCTTTAAGCAGGTTAGATTACACAATCAAGTAACGGATTGGGATGTGAACCAACTTAATAGCGTAACCAATGACACCCATGGCAATGAAACCAGCACCAACAGCCTTGATGATTTGGACATATTCTATAGTGAATGTTAGTATGAAGAGCGCTTCAATCATTACATGTAAATATTTTCTCCTTTTTTTTTTTTGTTCATCTTCGGGTTAAAAAGCAGAGTCTAATGGATATCATTAATAACGAGGTTGGCCTCGTGCAGCTTGCCGTAAGTAACAAGTTAGAGTGCTATAATCATCAATGACAATCCAGATTCTCTTAGTAAACCAATTTCACATTTGAAAATCCCAAGTTATTCTAATTTAATAATGAACAATAATGTTGAACAATACTGGAGGTCATATCGACCCCAAATTTTAACGAAGTCCCATCCGATAACTATAACACCAATTTGGCAACCACCCAATCAAATATCACCTATAACAATCAAATATCTCTCAATCAATTTTCCATCAGTTAAGCCCCAGAAATTCTTCCAAGGAAGACGTACAAAAAAAAAAGAGAAAATGTCAGCGTTTTGGCAGAACTCACCTTTTTGAGATGGCTTGGTACATTTACGAACAAAGGCAGAACCGTCCTTGACAAAGTCAACTGGGACTTCAAGAGCTTTTTCAAAACCGTCGGCCATTTTGTATTTCAAAGAGTTATTGTATGAGTAGAGTTGTTAATGAAGATACTGAACAGATCAGGCAGAGATAACAAGTTTCAATCTTTCAACTTTTTTTCCGTCCAATTTTTCGTGCTGGCGAAAATATCCCACTGAAGGGCGGGTAAATTTACCACCCTGCCATAGATCCATCATCTACAGCATTGATTATATCGATGGATATCCTTTTATTTTATCAAATACAAATATATTATATTGGTGCGATTATATGATTAAACCTTCTTGTGACATTACACACGATCTAGCTAGTTACCCCCGTTCCCGGAGTTTCTGTTGTTCATGAAGCTATCCGCCAAATTTCTCAACATTGGGTTGTTCATCAAATCATCCAAACTTGGTTGACCACCCGAGCTGGCCCCGGACTCTTCAGAAGGAGCGCCAGAACGAGCTCCAGCACCACCCCCAAGACCAAAGCTTGAGGCCATTTGTTGCAACATTGGGTTATTCATGAGGTTGGCCATGGCATCTGGGTTCTGCATCATTTGCTGAGCAGCTTGCATCACTTGTGGATTGTTCATCAACCCTCCTAAATCTGGCATCCCGCCACTACCACCTCCCAACATCGAGGCCAATCCTCCCAAATCTGGCATCCCTCCAGAAGGTGAAGGTTGAGATCTGGTGGAAGAAGTATCGACGGAACCAGCAGAAGCGGCTTCTTCTTCGGCAACTCTCTTTTTAGCGGTTTCAAACCCTTTCTTCATACCAGGAGATGGCTTATCACCTTCGATTTCAAGCCCCTTTTCGTAAGCTTGTAAAGCGGCCTTGACATCGCCTAAAGCGTAGTTGGCAAGCCCCAATCTGGAATAGGCTCTGGCGTACTGTGGGTCCAATTCAATGGCCTTGTTGGCGTCCTTGATCGCCAAATTGTGCTTACCGACAGAAGAGTACGCAGCGGCTCTGTTAGAATAATAAACAGCGTTGGTGTCCAACACTTCAATGGCTTGGGTGTATTTGGCAATAGCCCCCTCGAAGTCTTGAGCAGCCATGACCTTGTTACCTTGGGCCTTGAGAGCTTCGGCCTTGGCCTTTCTTTCAGTTTCGTCGGCAGAAATATTCACCGGCACGGAAGAGTCTTCTCTAGATGATGATGATGGTGATGATGACGAGGCACCAGAGGAAGATAACGCAGACTGCACTAATTGTTGCAAGTTTTTCCCTTGGAATTTGGAAGCGACAACGCCACTGGCTTCATCGGCATCGATTTCAAAAGCATCAGAAAGACAAGAGATGACCACGTCCATTGATTCAAGGTAGTCTTCGGCCACCGCCTTGGAGCTAACGGCGCCTTGAACATAGTCAATGATCAAGGAAGCAAGATCTTTATTGGAAACAGACATTATTGTTATTTTGCAACACCTTGTGTCTTCTATTTGTGGTATATTCCTGTGTGTGGGGGCGAGAAAAAGTGGATGTTTGGAATCTCAGTGGCACCAACGGATTTCCATCAAAAGAATTCGTTGATCAAGGATGATGGGGTAACCTACACTTTTTTTTTTTGTACTATTGCCTTTGCTCATTTACGCCAAATAATTAAAAACACAAAATTAAATATTAATAACATAAAACTAGTTTTTTGTATTTTTTTGACGTTACGTAATTGCGTAATATAAATATGAATATATAATCACTTCAGATATCAGACATGTTTTGAATTAATTTCTTTAAACAAAATTTAACTATTTCCTTTTCTAGTTAGCTTCGGCAGCCAATTTTTCAGCCTTGGCAAGAACATCTTCAATACCACCAACCATGTAGAAAGCGTTTTCTGGCAAGTGATCGTATTTACCTTCCAAAACGTCCTTGAAAGACTTGACGGTTTCTTCCAATCTGACCAATCTACCTGGGATACCAGTGAAAACTTCAGCGACGGCGAATGGTTGAGACAAGAATCTTTGGATCTTTCTGGCTCTTTCGACAGTCAACTTGTCGGCTTCGGACAATTCATCCATACCCAAAATGGCAATGATATCTTGCAAAGACTTGTAAGCTTGCAAAGTTTGTTGGACACCAGTGGCAACATCGTAATGTTCTTGACCAACAATGGCAACATCCAACAATCTGGACTTGGAATCCAATGGATCGACAGCTGGGTAAATACCCAATTCAGAGATACCTCTGGACAACACAGTGGTGGCATCCAAGTGGGCGAAAGTGGTGGCTGGAGCAGGATCAGTCAAATCATCGGCTGGCACGTAAACGGCTTGGACAGAGGTGACGGAACCCTTCTTGGTGGTGGTAATACGTTCTTGCAAAAGACCCATATCAGTGGCCAAAGTTGGTTGATAACCGACGGCAGATGGAATACGACCCAACAAAGCAGACACTTCAGAACCGGCTTGGGTGAATCTGAAAATGTTGTCGACGAACAACAAGACATCTTGACCTTCTTCATCTCTGAAGTATTCGGCAATGGTCAAACCAGTCAAAGCAACTCTAGCTCTAGCTCCTGGTGGTTCGTTCATTTGACCGAAAACCAAGGCGACCTTGGATTCACCTTCCAAGTTGATGACACCGGTTTCTCTCATTTCACGGTACAAATCGTTACCTTCTCTGGTTCTTTCACCGACACCAGTGAAAACAGAGAAACCACCATGGGCCTTGGCAATGTTGTTAATCAATTCTTGAATGAACACAGTCTTACCGACACCGGCACCACCGAACAAACCAATCTTACCACCTCTGGCGTATGGGGCCAACAAGTCGACAACCTTGATACCGGTTTCAAGAACTTCGGCTTCAGTGGATTGTTCAACAAAAGCTGGTGGGTCAGCGTGAATTGGGTTTCTGCTCTTGGTGTTGATTGGACCTCTTTCATCAATTGGTTCACCAACAACGTTGATAATTCTACCCAAACATTCTCTACCGACTGGGACAGAGATTGGGGCACCAGTGTCAACGACAGCTTGACCTCTGACCAAACCTTCAGTACCATCCATAGCAATAGTTCTGACAGTGTTTTCACCCAAATGTTGAGCAACTTCCAAGATCAATTTTTGACCATTGTTTTCAAGTTCCAAAGCGTTCAAAATAGCTGGCAAACTACCTTGTTCGAATTTGACATCGACAACGGCACCAATAACAGAGGTGACCTTACCAGAAGAGACAGCGGTGGCCAAAGTTCTCACGAAGTTGGCGTGGTTTTTTTGAGCAGCCTTGAAAGCAACTCTAGAAGTAGATGCGAATAAGGAAGGAAGAACCATCTTGCAATGTTATCTATTCTTTTCTTTCCAGCAAAAGAAGAAGAGTCTTTGTGGTAAAGAGAGAGAAAAAGTAAGAATTTTTATGGGTTGAAAAAAACCAAAATCTATTTCGTTGATCAATCGCACCAAACACACCCAAGCGGTTCGTTCTGCAGGGCGGGTAATGGGGCGTCGTCAAATCTCCGCCAATCACAGAGCAGTTATTGGGTCCGGCCCCTCGACCGCACGTGTTTCCGGGGGTGGTCTGGGGGCAGACCCCATCGGCCGGCTCGGTAGTTTTTCACGCACGCTGGTTGGACACTTTCCATCATGTATTTTCTCTAATTATTTATTATTCAGTTTCTCTCATACGTCGCTTGTACTTCATCACCACTGTCCCGCCAATTGTAAGCTCCATCGATGAGGATACACTACAATTCCCGTATGTTCTCCCGCAAACCACTTGGGCAAACCTGGGGCTCACGGGAATCAATGTCGACGTCAACACCAATTGTTTCCTCAATTGATCCAAGGTCATCTCAACGTAGAAATAAAAAAATCGGTTTCTCACTTCTCGTGGCTGGCACTGGACCTGCCATTTCATATGATGGTTATTTATCTGTTCTGAGAAATTGATGATCTGGAATGGACTGTTCTGGAAATTATTTATCACCACTTGCTTTCCTGAAGCAACGAGTGCTGTGGGACTGGCATGGGTCACCTCATTAACTTTCATTATATACAAATAGGTCAAGTACCCAGTAGTCACGCTTCTAATGGTAACACTTCCCACTCGAAAAGAGCACGAGGTAGCCCGTAATGGAGTAAACGTCACCGTCAATGGGGAACATCTTCTAATCATTCGGGTGAGACTAAGAAATAAGTTGGCATACTGTAACGACAATCTTGAACTCATCAAAAGTAATTCATTATTAGGATCATTTGTATTTGTGGTGGTTTTAATTTGATAATTTGATATCGATGGGATGCCAAGGGTGGAATTTGAATCATCGTAAAAAAATGATGATGATGAGGCTGAAGTATCGATACCCATCATGCCGTAGACAGATACAACGGAACCTGAGAACAATATAACACATATAAGAAAAATTGTGATAGTTATTTGAGTGAGAAGCATTTCAAATATTGGTGGTTGGTTCCCTCTTCCCTTAATTCTGAGAAGGTCTAACTAAAACATAATCCAGAAATTGTAACATATATCGCCCTAGTATCACAGGATGGCTATACACTAATAACCGATGGGTGCATGTTTCTCTCAATTTTTTTCCTTTCTTTTTGTTCCCCTTTCTTTCTCAATCATCTGTTTATTATTGAAGAGGATTTGTGTTTGTGGCCGCTTATGCATGTCAGACTACAATGTACCAACGCGACGGGTTTGTATACGAATAGTGTACTAATTTATTTACGAGCCCAAACAATATAGTATCCATTGTGGTTCATCTTTAAGCAGGACGAATCCTCCTTATTTGAACATTAATAATGTCTTACAATAGAAGCGTTATTTCGAATTAATTAATGGCATCGGTAGATCATAAAAATGGTTCAAAAGATAAAGTAACAACTGCAAAGAATTTCCAAAAACAATCTTTCGAGCAGATAAAGCGTGGAAACTTATTGTCTCGGATACTGTTTATGAGTTCCTGAGGCTTGAGATGAACAAATTCCTCGACATCAATAAGCAGTAAATGGAGAATCAAACAACCAGGAGTATATGTGTAAGCGAACTTTGATTATCTGTTAATAGCAATATCTCTGTTAATAGCAATATCTCCATTCAATTCCCTACTCTTCAACTTCTTGATTACAATTCCTCGTTGATATCATCATCGGAATCCATTAATTCATCCATTAACGATGGGAAGTCCCCGATCTCCACGTTGGTAGGTTTAGCAAAAGACCCGTATTTCGCATTACAACTGAAATATTTCCTTCCCTTTATACTCCCGTCATTTTTGCCCAATGGTTCATATAATTCGATCCCCACCCAAGGAAATTCTGCTCCGGTAGAGGTGATTTCAGGAATCTTCCCCACGTACCTAACGGTCCCTCTTCTCTCGACAGTAGTAGCAGATTCCGGTTTAATACGGCATCTGTCGCCGACGTTAATCTTTGAAGCTGCTTGAATGTTTTTCTCTAATTCTTGTTGCTGTTTCTCTTTATATTCAGGGTTGAATCTCCCCAATTGGTTTTTCTCCTTCCATTTCAAAACCGTATCCTGTTTATCTTCGTATCCTGTCCCGATGTACTTTCCGCTATTGAGAATTTCGGCGCCAGAAATGTTTTCCATCTCCTGTTGGCTAGATTTGGCGAGCTCTTCAAGCTCAGGATTCGGATTGGTATCATCGACATGAATTCTGACGAATGGCTTGAGAAAATCGAATTGTGATAATGTGACCAGGGATTCACTACCACTAGACTTCAATACTTGATAATCGGGCGAATTGGAGGATCCGTAGACTAATAATGCCTGATTTGCTGGAGGGATACCAGTGATCTGCTCAAGCTTCACTTTGAAATGTGATAGGGTCCAGTTCGGCGAAATTCTTCTTTCGGAAGATGTCAAGGAAGAGGTGACAAACACACTTATATCTGAGGACATTGTTGGTTTCTCTATATTTCTTCTGTTTTTTTCTGCCTATTCAATTACAAAAGATTGGCTATATTTCTTGATGATACGTTGGTTGACCATTTTCACTTCTTTTTGAAATCATTACTGTGTGGATATCGGGGTATCGATGTGTGGGTGTTTTCCGTGTCTGGGTGTCAAATCCCCAAGATATTCGTCAGTTAAAAGAAAAAGATGCTGTTAGTGATGGAAGGCGGGATTACGATCAACAATATCACTGTATCATAGACCGGCAAAAATGGAGTATAATAATAACAATAACAATAATACTAATAGAGTATGTCATTTTTATGTAAAAAATAAAAAATTTTCTGGTAACTTCAGCGCGACAAGGCATTTCAGAATATCATTACTAACATGAAAAAACTTTAGAGGTATAACAAGAGTTATAACAACAATTACCACAACAACAATAATAATAATAATTACAACAACAATAATAAAAGAAGATATAATAACAGAAGGGATAACGCTGATGGTGGCAATGCTAGAAAGTCTGATGGTCCAAAAAGAGAAGCCATCTTGGATCTTGCCAAGTATAAGGATCAACAAATAAGAGTGAAATTCATTGGTGGAAGACAGGTAATTGGTACATTAAAAGGGTACGATCAATTGATGAACTTGGTGCTTGATGACGTTGAGGAAACTTTGAGAGACCCAGAAGATGATACCGTGCTTTTGAAAGATCAAACCAGAAAGCTCGGCCAAGTGGTTGTTAGAGGTCCATTGTTATTGACCATTTCTCCAGTAGATGGAAGTGAGATCATTGATAATCCATTTGCTAACGAAGAACTTAAAGAAGATGAATAAGCTGAATTTCGGATTACTTCTTAGCTTTTTCTCGTATGTATGATTAAGACTGAATGAAAAAAAAAAGAAAAAAAAGAAAAAAAAAAATAAGAAGGTATTTTTTTAGCTTGGACTGGTTTTGTACTATTAGTTTCTTAAATTTGTGATGTATTCTTTCAAATAAATGTTGACAAAGAAGATGGCCTTTAGCGATCCTTGATATTTTTTTGTAATCTTTTTTTTTTTTCAGTTGATGTAAGTTGGAAAGGGGAATATTACTTTCTACTTTTTATTGCTGGAGGTGGTTCCAAAACCTTGAAATGAAGAGTATACTTTTCCATAATTCAAATTTGTAATTATACATATGAGGATATTCTCCCTTTATGTTGCAGGAATAATTCGTATAAATCTTGTTGCTATTTGCGCGTCCTTAAAACTACCTCTATTTGAATCAATAGGACTATATGCCCATATCACTCGCAGGAATACCCCTTTCAGTTTTATTCAATGTGATAAGCTCCTCTATTACCCAAATAATAAATCCAAAGTTGTCGTTATTAATGAAAATTGATCTATTTTTCGTGCTAGAACAAAAACCTTTCTGTTGCGAATCCGTTTTTTGAATTGCATAGAAGCTATATGTGTTCTGTGATCCGATTAGAATAATATTATAAAAACCTATAATAACAAATTCAAAAAATGTCGCAAACCCTGGAGTGAGATTCATTCAATTTTTTGTAATGCATTCACAGGAATTTATCAAGATGCTCAAGTAACAGGAATACCACCAGTATTGTTCATTCATTACCTAAATATCTCTTAATCTTTATCTATTTAACTTATTCCTTTATCTTTGTTACATTTCTATTCTTATTATCTATTTAGAGTATTACTGAATTGTTTATTACTTAGATATATCTCATCCTAATAGAAATCAAGTTAAATATTACAGTTTTTAAGTGATGTTCTGAATAGTCACAAGGTTTCGGGTATCAAGACAATTGGTCTTAAACTTTGAGGATATCATAATTAGATAATTAGGTTGAAATATTAATATCCTATCCTATAAGTCAAAACATTTCTCCATTCTACATATTTACAACAGATCATATTCAATTCAAAGATTTCAATTCACAACCTTACAGCACAAAAACAATTCACAAACTTACAGCACAAAAACAATTTCATCGCCACGCACTGGTGAGGAAATTACAATACTCGGTGATTTCTGGCCGCACATACGATCTATTGTTTAATATCTTTATAATTACCCACTATCCCTTATCTAGAAATATACAGCCATGTTGGACAAAGGCCAATTTTTCCCGATAAGGAGATTTGCCGGCGGCCGCTGCAGTTATGTGCTCCGTTGGCGATGCCCGAGAAGATTTTTTTTTTTTGGCCTTATAAGACGAGGAGTGTATGTTAGTCCTTTAGTTGGGTCAAATCCTCCATCGCAAGTTATATTTGATTGCCATTAGAACACCAATTTACTCATCCAAAATGTCTACCGAATCCCCAAAGAACGTCATCTTGTTGCCACAAACTAACCAGCTCTTATCTCTTTACACCATCATTAGAAACAAAGAGACTCAAAGATCTGACTTTGTCTTCTACTCCGATCGTATCATCCGTTTACTTGTCGAAGAAGGGCTCAACCAACTTCCAGTCGAACCTAAAACCGTGGCCACCCCAACTGGTGAAGTGTTCGAAGGGGTCAAGTTCTTAGGTAAGATCTGTGGTGTCAGTATTATCCGTGCTGGTGAATCAATGGAACAAGGTCTCAGGGACTGTTGCCGTAGTGTGAGATTGGGGAAGATTTTGATTCAAAGAGATGAGGAAACCGCATTGCCTAAATTGTATTATGAGAAATTGCCAGAAGACATTTCCTCTCGTTACGTTTTCCTTTTAGACCCAATGTTGGCCACTGGAGGGTCAGCAATTATGGCTACAGAAGTCTTGCTTTCCAGAGGGGTGAAGCCAGAAAGAATCTTTTTCCTCAATTTGATCAGTAACCCAGAAGGGATCAGTAATTACCATAAAAAGTTCCCAAATATTAAAATCGTCACTGGTGCCATTGATAGAGGTTTGAATGAGAATAAACATATTGTTGTTGGGCTTGGGGATTTTGGTGATAGATATTATTGTATTTAAGTAATAAACTGGTTGATCTTTGTTTTGTGGGTACGCGTTCTTAAATTAGCTTTTGCTAATCAACCGTAGAATGGTTTTTATATAAATGCTGTATCACTTGATAATTGTGATATGTCCTTGGTGTTTTAAGTAGAATTATTTGTGATGGTTTCGTTATTCACCATGTATAATATTTTTCCTCCCAGAAAATTACTATGGCTCACTTCAAGGTCGAATATAACATCTGTAAGACTGTTTGGATCATTTTAAAAATTGTAATGAAGTTATCTATTATTAGAAAGCGAGCAAAAGCAATTATAACGTGTTTTAGTATCAACACAGAGCAAATTGATACGAATAAATGAAGGTAATGATGATAACCATCACCAAAGGTCTAGATCTATATGGAATGAATATAGGACTAAAAAGAAATAAAATAACGCCGCGGGGTCACCTAGAATCGAATAAGAAAAAAAAAAACATGAACCAAGTGTCAGTAGGGGTTCGAAAATACAACAACAAATAAATACCATCATAGCCAGCACAATGTTAATGAAAATATGATGATTGGTTTTTAGCAAACCGACTGGAAGATCTTGTTTTTATGATTCGGATTACTGAATATCATCGAAAAAATCCTCTCGTCCATTTCCTCGACGTCCACTGCATCGTTTGACTGATCACCGTAGGCACCGGTCAGTATACCATTGGTCAGAATGATCTGAGTTTTGTCGCTACAAAAGTTCTTAGCCTTGGCGATATAACTAGTACCTTGAGATTTGAGATAGTTTTCCGTAAATTCATAAACCGTCTTCATGGCTTGATTCGGACCATTATTATTAGGCTCTGCATATGTTGAAGTCGATGACAGCGAGGATGAAGGTGACATACCCAGCCCATTCTTGCTTATTTCAGGAGCACTGAATGATAAAGTGTCATCATATTCCTTCTCACCATCGTGTTTTTCATCAATGGATGGTGGTTTTTTGGAGGTATATTTTTCATCATATAATGAATGAACAAACTTATCGATCAGCAGTAGTTTTTGTTCAAGTTCTAATCTTGACACGAGTTTCGCGGAAATAATATCATTCTTATGATCATTACTGCACTTTTCTGAAGTTTCGGCATTCAATTTATGATGATTTTTCAGATCGTAACTTCTATGTTTGACGTATTCACCACAGTTGTCAATCGTTATATAATCCCAACCATATTGGTCTAATTCATTGGCGGTGACTGGTTCATAGCGTTCAATATAGTATTCAGTGCGTTGGACAAAATCCTTCAATTTCGCGTTGTGGTTTGCAAAATTGGTAGATTTAGTGTAGTCTGGACTGAACGACACTTTCAATTCCATATTGAATTTCCAGTATTTTGGATTTGTGCATTTGATATCCAACAACAATACTTTTAAATTGCAGTGTGACGAGGCAAGGGAATTTATTTTGCGTAGATAGAGGTTGATGATAAAGTTCAACCTACTTCTTCTTTGGGCGGTGGAATTAGTGGCATCAAACACCGCCACGTTGATTTGATTGTTGAGCAAGTCCAGTAGACATTTTTCAAACGCGATAAACGCGAATTCGTCTCTCAATTGTTCGCTATCTTTCTTGAAGAACGAGCTGGTGGATTTCGGGAGGGTTCTGTTGTCGACAGATGCGGCCGGACTTAAATGGTTCCTTCGGACGTTACCAGCGTTGTATATTTTGGAGTACGGATAATTATGGGCCTTGAGATGTTTGATCAAGTATTTAGCGATGGTGCTTTTCCCACAGGCAGGCAACCCCACGAGTATAATGAGTAAGGAATCATTTAGAAAAGAGGAAGATAGCCCCTTGACCGGAAAGCGTTGGGGATAATCTGTGTCGAACTCGACGGAATTTGTTCTGGAGATCAACGGGGATTCGTTAAAGAACTCCGAGAACGTCTTTCTAATGCTGGCAGACATTATTATTGTGGTTATTATGTATCCCGTGTTACCAATATATATATCTGTTTATTTATTGATTATCAGGGGAAAACTGGTGTTTTTGCATTTTTTTTTAAGGTCTTTTGAAAATTAGCAGAGACCATTGGAAAATGAATAATAAGTATACACCATCTCCTGTCTCACCACCACCAAACCACCACGTTTTCATGAACTAGACATCATGTGCCACCAGGCGAAGATTATACGAAGAGGAGGGGTGGGGGTGTCTAAATACGGTTCTCCTTTGCACTGTTGGATGGAATAATAGGCGATGGCAATAGGTGCTCTTCTCAATGATAATAGGCAACGGTTATCCCCCCCCACCACCACCACCCTACCGATATGGGCGGTGACATTAATTGGCTGTCTTAAGACGGTTTGCCGTGGTCATATTCCATTGCCACGGGAAGCCCTGTGCTACGCGCACTTTGCCATCGTGGGATGCAAAAAAAAAAAATGGCTGAACGCTTTATCTGGAAGTTAGTTGTCACCCAACTGAGTAGTGCCGGTGCGTGGAAACAGGGAAGACAGACACTGAAGAAGCAGCCAGCGCTACTGGACAATTGCACCAGGCCCTCCCCACCCTCCAAGGCAGACACACACACAGGCAAACTATCGCCACAAGCAATTAGTGATAAAACTTAGTTCACCAATACCCCATTACTGCATTGAAAGATACACACACAAACTTTCTTTCCGTATTCCAATTATTACCACCTTCCAACCCTCCTGGATTCTGAGGCTGTTGTGACATGACGTCTCCTACGAAGCTGTACGTCAGCAACCTCACGTCCAAACTAAAAAAGATGTCAGTGGATAACAAATACCTGGATTACAATATCGATGACGACTCAAAGTACTCGTCGAACCTCGATAACGTCAATCAAACTTTGGCTCCCCAACAATCCAACACATCGTCATCTTCGCTGTGTTCTAATTTCCCTTCTCAGAACGGAATCAATATCAAAACGACAAAAGACGCTCCGCTAACTGACTCCCATCCCGAAATGTTCCCTCTACCTGCGTACAACCAGACCCCTATCCCAACGCCTAACCAAACACCATCGGTCAATTCCAGTCTTCTAAATAGCCAAAACAGCTCAATTGCTAACAGTAATAACATATCAAGCTTGAGGGCCAATACCAATTCCCATACAAATATCGCATCGTTAAGGGGAGCGGCTAACGTTGGTCTCAATGATAGAAGTAATTTATCTTCTCCAAGTAATCGTCCAGCGATTATCGAAACCAACAGTCCTTATTCTTCAGTACTTATCGATAAAACCATTCCTGAGGTTGTCCTTGAAGAGAAGACCGTTCCAAAATCAAGTGATGATGATAGAGATTCTATACAAGAAGGCGATTTTTATACCCCAAAATCCTCGATCAATTCACAAACGATCAAGAATCTCCAAAGAGATTTGGTGGCTGCCAAAGACGACACTAACACAACTAAACAAACTAGGAGGCAATTAGCGCAAGTTGTCTCCCAAGAAATGAATGACACTGGTTCAGGAAATGCTCCAGTAATAGGGAAAACTTCAGGACAAAATGGATCAATCGCCAGTGATTCTGCCTCCTTGCTAAAGCCCTTAGTGGAAGAAGCCGGAACTTCTAGTAACCTCAAAAATAGCTCTGCCATTGTTGATGTCAAAGCCGTGGACAAAACCAAAAATGAAGAAACTTTGAAAGACGAAGAAGGAGGACAAAAGGAGGGCAAAAGTGAAACTAGCAAGTCTATCATCAAAACAAACGAAAAGATTGATAAAATAAAGAGTCTCTCCATTGATATTGAGGCCTCTGAAATTGCTCGAGTTGATGCACCGGGTACATCCATAGATCGTCCAGAATCTCCAGTGGCGCATACCGGGTACAACGACAAAAACAAAAGGTTGTCAACTACTTCGTCTACAAACTCATCCAAGAGATTAAGTGCAATGAACTTCGCGAAAAATTTCATCAATTTGTCAGTGTATCATGATAGCGATAGTGAAAGAGGCATGCCGGACATGGACGAAAGCTACCGTGAGGCTAGAAAAGCAGGACAGTTACCAGAAAACGGACTGCTAAGCGAAGAAGGAGACGATGATGATAAAGCACAAACCGAAACTAAGCAGAAAAAGACTAAACAGAAAAGTGACTCGAATGGCAAAGCGAAAGAAAAATCTAAGTTTTTCTTGAAAAGATCATTAAGTGATAAGAAACCCAAGGAAAATAATAAAGCTATTGTTGATGGTAATGGGGTGGTGCCTCAAAGAAGCAAGTCTACCAAAAAAATTGGTCCAGGAGTCAACCCAAAGGATTATCACAATAGCAAATTACCGACCAACTTTTCGGTTTTCTTGGGGAAATTTATCATTCCAAATTGTGAGGTTGTGGAAACTTTCCAGATACTTGAAAATGATGGAGTCGAATACCCACCAACCCACAAGCCAATGCAGATCTCGAAAAGCTCCAGTGAATTATACTCTTCTACCAATGATTCAGCGGATCAAATAATTACCAACGGAATTATGAAACTGCCTAAATCCAGTAATTCACTTAAAAGATCCACTTCTTTCTTGAAGAAAAACGGGTTGAAGTTTTTGAAAGGTGACAGTAATAATGGCTCTGCCTCTGGCGCCAACACCAATAACTCTACGTCTAATAATAGCGCCACCAGTTTGGTGAGAAAACTCAGTTACAGGAAATCCAAGAGTTTAACAAATATTGGCTCCAATAATAATGCTGACCCATCGCAGAATAATAATTTGTTATCCTTCGCAAGTCTCGATCCTAACAAGAAAATCAATATCAATGACAAGAAGTATTGCAAGGATATCTTCAGATTGGAAACTGATGATTTTATCAAAATTCTGAAATATTGGAATTATGATTACACGTTGCCTGAAGTCTCGGAACTTTTTCCATATTTGCATAACTTGGAGTTGAATAATAATCAGTTCACTTTCTTTAGAAATGATTTAGCCAATACCATCGCCCTCAGTGATTCCGATATGCATAAACAGGATTTAAAGTTTCAAGGCAACGGGACCATCCATAATAACCCTACAAACTCTGATAACTTCAACAGTTTAGTTAGTACACCAGATAATTCGAACTCGGACCTTAGCAAACTTGTCCCATTACCTAAATCTGATAAGTATCTCCTCATCATTAACACTAAAGACTTTTATGAATATGATGACAACAAGGATCCTAAAGGAGCCTTGAATGAAGATAATTCAGACGATGATGAAGATATGCTTAATCAGATGGTACAATACATCAAGAACAAATATTATATTAAGGGCTCAGTGAGTCCTTGGGAAATTTTGGACTACGATGAAACCGCTCCGATCAGTAAAAAGAAGAGCAGAAATAAGATGGATGAAGATAAGTCCAAGAAACGGGATTTGAAAGTGAGATTCAATATTGAAGAAGGATCAGCAGATGAAAACCGTGGTAATAATAATAATAATAATAATAATAATAATAATAATGATACCGCTCAAGGAAAAGCCATTGACACGAATTCTGACGTGAAAAACGGCACCACCAAGGATGAAGAAGGATCATCGCCCGCTTCTAGCGTTCATGAATTTGAAGAGACTTACTTTGGGCATTCTTATGTGAAGCTCAAAGATGAAGAGCTTTGCGTAAATAATCGGAAGTTCACCGGGTACCCAAAGCCATTGAATTCTCTTAAAAGAATGAACCGTATTAAGAATTCCGATACTGGTGAAGGGAAGTCGATGTTGGCCCATAATCTATACAACAAGAAAATCAATTTGCGGAACTACAATTTCCAAATATTGTTATTATTCAAGATTTCTCACATTATTATTTATAATAATGACAATGATTTTGAAGAGTGTATGAAATTTGCCAAGATTTTTGGGTTTTTGCAGAAAAAGATTTACCTTAATGAAGAGCTCAAGTTGGCCAAAATGAATTCTAAGGATAAGTTTTTCAATGAAGCTCATTGCTTTGTGTTGAATTATGATGTCAAGAAATTGAGCGAGTTTGATATTGTTCATTATAATGAAAATGAAAATGTGATTCTTGGGTTAGAATCAACCGACACCAAAGAGTTAAATTTGAGCAAATCTCCGATCATGAGCCAGAATAACAATCTTGATGAGCGGTACGAATCGAAATATAATGGGAAGCGTGTGACATTCAATTCTAAGTTTGAATCGGTGGATACCAATCTATTGCGATTCAAACAGAAAAATAATTTCCATAGCAAAAGCGATTTGGCGAAATATCTCAGCATCAATAACCCGTTTTTGGTGCCTTATTCTTCGTCAGTGTTGAAGAACAATTTGACTAATTGGAATAAGAACTATTTGTTGCATGAGAAGTTTGAGAACTGGTTGATTACCAGCGGGTCAGAGATTTACAAAAACATTTATGTGGGGAATATTATTGATTACAATAATGTAATTTCTAATAATAAACTTAAAGAAAAGAAACAGGCGCTATTGAAGCAACTCAGCAGTTTTGATACCATGCAGCACCCAGAATTGACTTATAAGATCCGCGGAACATTATTGACGCTCGAACAGAAAATTGATAACAACAATGCTCAAAATGCCAATAACGATTATAAAGTGTTGATCAATTGTAAAGAAGGGGTGGAGTTCCCCAAAGTCGAATTGATCGATTCGGTGTTTCAAAAATCGGAGAAATTGTTATCAAAAGAAACCGACTTGATCTATTTAGAGTTCCCATCATCTGGTTCGTACGCGTTGTCGTCAATTACCAACAGTCATATGTTGAGCATTATCAATTTCTTGAAATTATTGCATTACTTGAGTGTTACCAAAGGCCACAAGATTTTGATTTATTGTTATGATGGATTTACTCATTTATCGTTTTTGAGTTTGATGCTTGAGATCAGCTATACGTTCAACAATTTGAACAATGCGATTTTAAAGTATTATTTGGTGTACGAGAAGTATTTATACTGGTTCAAGATTGATTACGAGATCATGAATTTCTTGCAAGGGTTTTTGTTGTTTTATTCTCCACGAAACCCTGACCAAGGACGATTGAAATTGGATGAATTGCAAAAAACCCATAGAACTATTGGCACCATCGACTACAAGCAGGTGAAACACTGGTATGAAGAGGGGTATTTGGCGCATTATAATTTGAATCCGTTTGAATTTTTGAAGATTTATCAAACGAATCCGAAATTGAAGACTTTAAAAAACAATGCGATCATTGATGAATTGTACCGACCTGACGAGAAAGCTATGGTGTCCCTCAAAACCAAAGAAGATACCTGGTTTTCTCCGGAAAACGATAATAATTTGCCATCACGGATCTTGCCGTACTTGTACCTTGGAGGAATCAATCACCTTAGTTCGAAAACGATTTTGGAATTGCTCGAAATCAATTACATCATTACGATTGGCGAGAAACCTACGTGGCTTAATTTGGTAGAATTCGATAACAAGTTCAATTACGATGGGCTTGATCCGGTGTTGAAGGCCAAGTTCAACAAGAATGATATTGTTGAAATTGAGAACCCGTTACCGTTTGTCAAGAAATTGATTTATTTGCCTAATGTGCAAGACAATGGGATCGATTCATTTGAGCCGTATTTGTTGTATTTATTGAAAGTGATTAGACGATTGAGAGAAGAAAACCAAAAGTTGGATGAGCAGCAGCAGTCTACTAATGATCAATTGAAGAAGACGGCGGTGAGGAACAAAGTGTTGGTGAATTGTAAAGTCGGGGTGTCGAGATCGGCGTCTTTATGTATTGCGGAAGTGATGAACTTCCTCAAGATTTCTTTGCCAAGGGCGTATTTATACGTTCGGGTGCGGCGATTGAATTTGATTATCCAGCCGAATTTGAAGATTTTCTACAATTTAGCGGAGTTGGAGGAGATTTTGACGATCAAGGAGAACATCAAGATCAAGTATATCAATTCGAAGATCGAGGATTATAACAAGAAACACAAATTGCGGGAAAACAATATCGAAGGAGGGATTGCCGAAGACGGAGGATCGAAGAAAAAGGCGTTACCGTTGAGGAAGATGAGGGTTTTGAGAGAGGTAGATTGGCATATTCTTTGTAAAGAGATTGATATTTTGAATAGTCATTATATTAAGGGATAGTTTTTTTTTTTTTTCTTTGATTCAAGTTATTTTTATTTTGCACTTAAGTTTTGTTCATTTATTTATTTCACTTCATTTCGACTTGTGTTTGGTGGTTGCTGCTGCCGGATATTTATATTCTTTTATTTGATTACTTATTTGAGCTGTTGTTGTATTTTATGATCTTGTAGAAGATACTCCAAATACTGTAGAAACTGTCCAGGTTTACTAAATATTTTAGTATTGTCACATCTGCTAGATAAGGGGACATGTCAAAAAAGGCGAGATTGACGTGCGTCCTTAATTCCGTCACACCTTCTTTTTTTTTTTTTTTTTATTGCTATTAGTTTTCGCCACCTAAAATCCATCCTTTTTTCTTATATATACCCTGACATTCCTCTCTCTTTGTTTTTATCTCTCTCTCTCTCTCTGAAATTATACCTTTCATTGATAACATTCTTTCCCTCCCAATGACCAAACCTGAAGACTCTTCTTCATCCTCTTCTGTCGAGGAGATCTCGCATCACGAAGGCACCGATACCACCGACACCTCTCTCAGATATGCTGCTTACGCCAACCGATTCCGGACGCTCTTGATGGCCTCCCATCGTTATATTGCCTATACTTCCGATATCGGCGAGTCGTTCCGGCCAGTGGCCCATCCTTTCATGGTGTCCCTCGGCTACGGGGTCTCGTGGGCGTATATCTTGGGGGACGTAGGGTACGAGTCCTGGAAGGCCAAATTGCGGAAAGAAGGCCGGTACGTTCCAGGCATATACCCCTGGTCGAAAAACATCCCATCCACGGACTCGATGGAGGCGAAACTGCGGGCGGACCCGAGCTTGCCAGATTGGAAAGAGGTGGCGCTAGAACGGGGGATCTTCCAATCGGTGGCGAGTATGGGGTTGCCGGCGTTCACGATCCATTCGGCGGTGAAGTACAGTGCGAAATACGTGTTTAGTGTCAGGAATTTCCCCAAGATGGCGAGAGTGCGGACGTTTGGACCGGTGGGGGTCGGGTTGGCGGTGGTGCCGGCGCTTCCTTATTTGTTTGACAAGCCAGTGGAACATGCGGTGGGGGTTGTATTTGCAAAGACCAAGGAGGTATTTGGTAGTAGGAAATTGGATTAGATGTGGTGTTCAGAATGGGCGGGAAGATTAGATTTGGCTGTACATGTATACTTTGAGTGAAAGAATTTAAGAATTAGATTGATGATACTCATTTTGGGAATATAGATTGGATGTAAGCGTTGTACCAATCGGAGGGGGGGGATTCCTCTATGAAGATATGATTTGTAGTTTTTTACATTACAATAACTTCTTATGAATCGAATTGATTTTTCTAAATGGAATGAATTTCCTAATCGAATGGGTTTCCCAAATGGAATGAATTTCCTAATCAAATGGGTTTCCTAAATGGAATGAGAATTTCATGGCAGACAATTGGTTCTCAACCCTCAAAACACAAAATGGCAAAACTTACTCCCATTTTAACTCAATCATCAAATAACAATAAACATTCTTCATTATAACTTTATAGACTTTTTCAATAATGTTAATTTACAACTATAGTACACGGAACCAACTAAACCATTGTTCCAAAATAATCAACTGGTATGTGTTCCTCCTTCATCAGATGATATCCAATGGCAAATAATAATAAAAAAAAAAAAGGAAAGAAGATGTCTAATCAGCACAACAACTGATATCCAATACCACACACACACACACACACACATACACACACACACAAATGACAATAAACATCTCATACCAGGGATAGAAACACAACAATAACCATCGCATACCAAGGATCAAAATACTGCACCCATCAATCGGTCACACTACCATCTCGTGGACGGTAATGGATTCCCTTGGCTTCCAAATCATTCACCACGTCGGGTGGCAATTTCCCACTGACCTTGACGGCGTACAACCCTGGCTGGAAATTATCGATTCTCAACCACTTGGCCACCCAACTCTGCTCGGCCTCCCCAAGCGCCACGATCCCTTCGAACGATGGCGAAGTACATTCGATAACGTTGGTGGTGTCCTCGCCGGCAAAACTTAACTCGGCCTCGCAGTTGGGACAGCCTTCTCTAAGAAACTGTTGTTGGGTTCTGATGACCCCGCACAACATGCACGCTCTTTCTTGTCTAAGGGACATTGAATGTTATCTATCTAGGAATGGGAGGTAAATAAGACAATCATCGTAGGAAGTTGATAAAAAGGCCAATTTTACAAAAAAAAAAAAAAAAAAAGAATCAACACTGGCAGAAGGCGTTACCCGGGGGTTAAGGCGATATCCACGCACACCGTGGGATATTATGGGGACTTGGAGGGCCTGGTTGGGAGATAGTAGAGTATTATTGATGGCTATTTTGCTGCAAATTATATATTATTAAATTGTGGAATTAGACGGACCTTAACTGTGGAAAGTGGTTGGTTAGTGCGATACATCTTGTTGAGCCATCATAGTGTGTGCAATGGGTTGTTTATCTGGTGGCATTGTGTCCTTTTTTTTTTTTAGATAATACGATCATTAGTGACTTTTATAAATGAATCAAGTATCAAAAATTGGAGATTTATTTCAACTACCAGTTGGGTCTGTCAGTGGCTGGTCAGTCCAACAATAACCACGCTTTTTTTTTTTTTTTTGCACCCACCAAGTGTATCTTCTTGAAACTACTCATTTTTTCATCAGCTATCTTTTGTGAATCATCATATGTATATATAATATATATATTATAATATGATAGAACACCCCAGTAACCAACTAAATGCCCAAATATTTGGCAAAAACAACTGTTCATGTTGGAGGGGGATAACGCACCATCGGCTCAAAACCGCAATTTTTTTTTTTTTTTTTTTTATGCCAAAATTTCTTATTTATCTTTCTATATTTATTTATCTCTAATCATAGTTATTTTATAGTTCTCTTATTTAACTTATTGTATCAGTTTACATTCTCTCCCATCATTTACCAATCCCATTCAGATGAGCGAAACTGAGCAGCCTCTTTCTGGAGTATCAACGTGAGTGAAAAAAACAACTGAACTGCCATCCTGATCTATATCACCAAATACTAACTCCCAAATACCAGTCTCTATATCCGCAACCTCAATGAGAGAGTGGGGATCACCACCCTCACGAAAAAACTACGGTCTGTGCTTGCTGAGAATAAATGGGGTGACCAAGTGGTCTCGATCACCGCGCGCAAGAACCTCAAGCTGAAAGGCCAGGCGTTCGTGGCGTTCAAATCCCCGCTGGAGTGCCAGAGATGTTTACACGAGTTCCGGCAGTTGTTGGAAGAAGATGATGATTTCTTGATATTCGATAAGAAGCCGGAGATCATGCTTGCGAACGGCGATTCCGACGGGGCGGTATCGTGGAGATTCCCGCCAACCACCGCGGAAGAAATGATAAATGCTCGGAAACTCAAGAAGGAGCAACGAGAGAAGGCCATTGAGGAGCAACGAGAAAGGAAGAAACAACAAGAGGAGAAGCACAGTAATAGTGCCAATAATAATAATAATAAAAGGGCGAATCCAGGGGATTCATCTGTCGAGCCACCGGCCTCAAAGAAGACGAAAGTGGATTTATCAGCCTTGCCCCCAAACAAGAACTTGTTACTCCAGAATTTACCCTCCGATATCACGGAGGACACCCTTGTCGAGATGTTTGGCAAGTTTGCTGGGTTTGTGGAGATCAGATTGGTTAAAGTTCGTAATGTCAGTTTTGTGGAGTATGAAAGTGAGGCCGACTCGATGGTGGTTAAAGAGAAGTTGGGGACCACGTTCAAAATCGGTGACGCCGAAGTATTGTTGAATTATGCTAGAAAATGAGTAATTCAAATTGTATTATATTAATAACCCCCTGTCCCTCCCGAATATTTTGAACAATGAATGATTTATTTGGAGAGAGACATCCCATATACCTTATTGTAAATGGCATATTTCGTTTCATGTGACCTCTGGTTTTTTTTTTTTTTTTTTTTTTTTTTATGCGCTGAAAAATTTTGGTGATTTTAAAACGTACGATGTGATGGATAACTGTCAAGCGGCATCCCCCCCTCCCATTTATAATCACTGCTGCTCCAATATGCAATCGCTACTATCGAGAACATGGGTCCGTGGTGCCAGCCAGCGATCGTTGGCATCATCGAGACTACTGCAAACACGGAACCTTTCCGACTTCACGACGACGATCCAAACGATGACCGACTCATTCATCACCCTTCATTCGTCGCTGGGGGTTCCATGGTGGGTGCTTGTGCCAATGGTGACGTTTGCGTTCCGGTCGACCATCACTCTACCATTGGCGATCCTCAACCGCAAAAGAATCTTGAAACAAAGACTGCTTCGGCCAATCCTTGATGCGATGTACCCGATCCTCAAATTCAACTTGATGCGCAAAGTATTGAAACGCAATAAGGTGTCCTCGACAGCCAGCCCCAACGACATGGTGGTCTCGACCACCGACCCCTTCGCGTCGCTCTCATACGAACAGGTGGTGCTCCTTGCCGCCAAGGAGAAACGTAAACGTCAAAAGAAATTATACCGTGAAAATCGGTGCCAAGTCTGGAAGAATTTCTGTCTTCCGGTGATGCAAATCCCGCTCTGGATCATGGTGTCGTTGACAATCAGGAATCTTTCGGGCTGGAACAGCTTCTTGATCTCGTCGGGGTCAGAGGTCCTGAAGATTGATCCGTCGTTGCTCGAAGGAGGGGTGCTTTGGTTTTCTGATTTATCGCACGCTGACCCTTACGGGATTTTACCGGTGATGTTGGGGGTGGTCTCGTTGACGAATATGGAGCTCGTGGCGAAGTTCAACCCAATTGGGAGAAGCGGCGACACGGGGAGGTTTGTCAAGGATACGTTTTCCAATCGTCGGACCGCGTACGATTCGATGTTGGATATTTCGAGATTATCGGTGGTGTTCCTCATGGGGATTGCGTCGCAAGCCCCAGCGATCTTGGCCTTGTATTGGATCAGCTCGAACGTGTTTTCATTGATCCAGAACGTGGTGTTCCAGTACGTGTGGCCATTGAGTCCGGGGTTCTACAATAATGAGAATTTCATGATTAATGATAAGAAAGTTTATGATAAAGCAACCGAAACGCTAAGTTTTATGAACCACGGGGGTAAACGGTTGAATGATAACCAGGAAATTAAAAAGATGACAGGACAGGAAGTGGACGATTTGCTTAAATTGGAAATGAAGTGAAGAAGAAAGTGGGGGGGGCTGTAAATATAAAAAAAGATATTCAATGGTTCGAATAGATTGGAACGAAAAATTGAAAAGTACTGGGGAAGTTGAAATGATTGGATTGAGTTGGAAATTGGCATGATTTTTGAGTTGGAAATTGGCATGATTTTTGAGTTGGAAATTGGCATGATTTTTGAGT
>JASTVC010000077.1:0-60669 GCA_031125765.1 Saccharomycopsis amapae | reverse complement strand
ACAAGGAAGAAAAAGGGGGGGAAAGGGGGATGGAGAGGGAAGGGAGGGAGAGGGAACGGGGGGGGGGGGGGGGGGGGGGGTGGGGGGGTGGGGGGGGGGGGGGGGGGGGGGGGGGGGGGGGGGGAAGGGTGAACGAATTGTTGGCTTCCCCGAGATTCTGGATCCGAGAAATGACGGCACTTATATGCATGTGAGAGACAAAGGAGAAAGGAATCTTCCATTTTTTCCTTTTGAAGGTACTCAGTTTCTATATTTGCCCACCACAACAGGGGACATACGTCAGATCTGCTTGCATCGCAATTTTCAAGGAGGGGTCTGCGGGAACAGAGGAGAATGAAAAAAGAAAAAAAAAAGCAAGCTCCCATATACGCGGAGAAATACTTATTCGGTAAACTTACAAATCTCTGAACAATCGTTTCCAAAGCTTGAGAATAGTATATTCAATATGTTTAAAAGATGGTGTTAGAAGAACTATGCATTGGCCGTAAAAACCAGAGCATGCATAGACGGGCGTCCAATAATCCGGGGAAAGTGTGGGGTGCATGACTTTCTCCAGACAAAATGCAAATAAGGGTCTCTCTCTCTCTCTCCTTTGGATCCACGATACCTGACAAATGACCAAATGGGATAGTAATGAGAAAGAACGTTGACAGAGTGTATGATACAAAAACAATCACTCCCCTCACTTTCCCAGGAAATGTCAATACATCTTTTTGGGGAGTGACGAGGAAATACGACAGCCACACGGTGGTGCCATTTACAAATTTCAAGCTGCCAGCCAATTTTCTCCAGACGTGTGTGTTGCTGTTACCTTTTGGTGTACATAAAATATGATGGTAGATCGTCATGGTAATACCCAAATATTTTCTGCAGCTCTTTGCTGAGGATAAATTCCCAAGTTCTTGATGCCGTTGCTTACTCTTGACGTCATTTGCAATGATGCAAAACTTTGTTCCTTTTTTTTTATTTTTTTGGGGCGGAATTCTTTTCTGATTAGAAAATCTCAGATTCGGTTCCTTATGCTGTATTGAAATTAGTGTTTGTTCTATTAGCAAGTTTACCTAATTAGTGGACGATTACCACTATTATTATTATTATTCTTATTCTCATTATTATTATTATTGTAAATACTGGGTATTTTAGCAGTCTCTTCTTTTCATCATCTATTGTGATTTATTCCTTAAAAGACGTGAATCCATGCTACTTTCATAGGATTCGGAGTTTTTTGGCATTCGATAAGCCCAGTTTTGGCGACTTGGTATTTATTGGATTATCAGCTCAGCAAATATGTAACATTTAAAGATACTTCAACTTTCTCTCTCTAGCAAAAGTTGCAGCGGAAATACATCTTTTTGCAGAATAAATTTAACAGAAAAACGTTCACCACTGAATTCCTTATGTTTACTCAGTGACCGGAACTTCATACTGTTTTAACCAGAAAGATTTTACTATTTCTAAGAGTTAACAATAATCAAAAACACACACACACAGACCTATAAAAAGATGCATGTAGTGATTGAAACATTACTTGCAATGGCAAAAGCAAACCATTCTCCAATAAATGAAAAAAATAGCGACATTTTATATTGGAAAATTTTTTTTTTTTTTTTCTATTCCACAAACAAATTATGAACCTCTCTACCCCTCTTCTTGAATAGTAAGCCCCTTTGGTTCCCATTAGCTCCCCCACCATACCCGAAGTTCAAGAACTCCATTGATGGACCAAATATACAATTATGTGCAATATCCAAATCCCATTTCAAAGATTTGACATAATCATCATCTTGAAAGTCCATTGATTTTGAGAGTTTTTTCATAGGCACAAGATCTGGTAGCACCTTTACTTCCGACAGTCTTTTAGATTTTTCTTTCAATATGCAAATTTCATCATTCAATTCTTCAATCTTTGATTCGTACTTGTCTCTATCCTGTTGATTCTTAATCGACAAAGCCTCTTTTTCTTGATATAATGTTTCTATTTCATCTCGTTTTTCCAAAAACTTTTTCAATAAGTCGTCCACAAATTCACCAGTGTTTTTATACGCTCTCGCTGATTCTTCCATTGCCGCGATTTTTTCTAAATAAAGCCCTTGTCTTCTTCTGGATATAAGCAATTCATTTTTTAGAAGCAAATTGTCGTTTTCAAGTTTAGAAAATTTAAATAATAGTTCCTTGCTTTCTGAATCACCCTCAAAACTAAAAGCTTCTTTTGTTAAGGATGTTTTATTATCATAAGCTGATAAGCTCAACTCAGTATCATCAGCGCTTCTGCCAAAAAACACTTGAAATTCAGCTCGGTCGTTCTCATCAAGAAAAGTACAGAGTGTAATGCAAACGGCAGCCTTTTGGCAATGTATTCCTAGTTCGACCAAAAGGGCAAATAAATATTGAATTTGAATTAGTTCATTGTCATTCAAGACAGTATCTTCCCCAAAAATAGCGAACAATCTTTCTGGAGTAATAAATCTCAAAAAATAATTGAACCTATCATTCTTGTACGATTCGCTCACAGAAAGCCTAGTTACAGAAGCAAAAGGCCTGTTGGAACAATCCTTTGTATATATTGGCGTTCCATACCCATCACCAAAACTATCATATATAGAATTATCAGCATTAGAATTAAGAACATTGGCGCCATCGGCAATAGTAATCTCGTCATATCGGGTTGCATTTGGACTAATAACTCTCGTGTTGCACTTTATGAATTCTTGGGTCATAATGTTTACAAGAACTTCGAAATATCTGAGCTTCACCTTCAAAACCTCTTCATCTGAAGTCAAGTCATGGTACTCATACTGAGCTGAGTAATTAATTATGCAAGAATCAATGACAGAGATTAAGATCTTGTTGATGGACTCGGGAGTAATTATCTCGCTAAGTTGCTGCCCAGGAATTACTGGCCGTTCACTGAATTGGCAGAGCTGATCGAACAAATAGAGTTAGAAATACAGCGCTTTGAAAAATTTCTCGTGAAGAATCCAAAGACATACCCAGTTAGTAACGGCTCGAATAAACGGTCTATTAACAATCGCTGGATTGAAAATCATTTTAGTTGGTAACTTTGGCACGGGTAGAAACTCAGGAATTAGAATCAGATCAAGCGACGCAAAAAATAGTGAAGCCAGAAAAAAAAAAAAAAAAAAAAAAGAGAATAAAGCATTTTTGTGTGAGCCGAGGAGACAACACAAAATGCAACCAAAGCAGAAGGTACAAAATACAGTAAATACCATCAAAATCATTCATGCAACTGATAAATCACTCTCAATATTTTCAAAAGTGAGTATTTACAGGGATGAACTAATTAGTCTTTTTGTTTGAGAACTACCTTTGCTTTGCGCTTAGAGTCATCATTAGGTTTTGGAGTTCGTTTCAAAATCTTTGGTTTGGAATTCTTGAATGGAGGAGGAGTACCCTTTGATTCAGATGTCGAAGACAACGGTGCTGCAGAAGAGGAAGCAATATTGTCCTCACCTTTAGTAGCAACCCTTTTTCTTGATTTTGGTTTTGGCTTTGATTTCTTTGCAGCTTTAGCATCATCATTTTCAGCAGGCTTCTTGAGCTTAGTTTCAGAAGCAGTACCATCAGAAGCATTAGATCTTGATGGCTTTTGTTTTTCTTTTCGATTCTCATTGGCTTCTTTGGAGTTGCCACTTGGCTTAGATTTTTCCTTAGATTCTTCATCAGTTTTTGGTTTCTTTGGTTTCGGTTTACTTCTTGACTTTCTTGATGGTTTCAGATTTTTATCAATAGATTTGGATTTATCCTCTGTTTTTATTTTACTTTCAGTTCTAGAATCATCAACTGCTTGTGGTGCATTCTTTGAAGGTTTCGATTCTTTGGTTTGCTCAGTATTCTTTTTGGCTTCACCCAGTTTTTTTGGTTTTCTTTTTTTCTGGATCAGTTTCTTTGATCTGGAAGAGTTTGACTCGGGGAACAGAGTGTCTATGTAAATCAGGTCCGATGTAAGGCTAGTAGAAGACCCGAAAGTTTCTTTCGAGAGATTGGATTCTCGGCTCGATTTTTCCAGATTTTCTGAATTGAGATGCTTGGTTTCAGAATTTTTGATATTTTTCTTCTGTAGAGCTCTGCTTTGTGTCTTTGGTTTTGCCAACAGCTCAAATGATCTATCTAGTCTCCGTAATTGACGGCTATCGAGATATGGTTTCTTATTTTCTCGGTCTTCGCTGTTATATATTTTCACAAATCTTTCAAACAACGGATCCAGACTTAAAGTGTTATCAAGAGGGTGTTTGTTAGTCCATTGAATGCTATCGTGGCCATCTTCTTTGGCGTTAGGAAGCCAAGTGATTTCCTGGTAATCACACATCTGAACCTGGGGAACAACATTGGATTGCCGATCGTCACTGAATGAGAATTCTGATTCAGGAATGGAAATTTTGGTGAGGAACAGAGTCAAAGAACCTTTATCATTGAACGAGAGATAGGCCCTAGAGAAAATGGGGAGATCATAAGGATTGGCAGGATATTTTCCTGGGACAAAGTATGTATGAGAAATTGATGAGTTGTTGGCTGGATCGTCAATAAACTTTGCAGTCGTTTCATAAAATTTCTGCTTATCTAGCTTTGGAGGCAAGAGTCGCACCACTATCTTGTAAGGACCGATGTCCATAGTTGGCAATGTATTCTGTATCCCTTCTCGTGTTGAGGATTTGCATGTTGCAAAATACTCACCACCATGACAAGAACCAAGAATAAATTTCGACAAGCGCATCCCAACACCGAGGGAAGTATCAAATTGCACCCAGACACCAATTAAGAGCTGCTTAAGTAATCACATGTACTGAAATGTATACGATTTTGATAGGTACATAAAGACACATCAGTAGACATATGTCGTCTTATATAGCGCAGAGGGGGCGTTTGTGTTCCTGCAGTGGCAACATTAGTAGTGCCAAACAGGTGTAATCATGATGAGCCCCAGGGCTGGTGATGGCTGGTAGTGCTCTGTTGTGATCGATAAAAAATAAAATATATACAGTATAAAAAGAATAAGGATTAGTTGCGTAGTCTTTGACTCACTTGCGCCTCCTTTTCGCTGGTGGTCTGTTTTTCCAGCACTTCGCTCCGCAGGCTTATTGAGAAAAAGGGCAGACAAGTGCCTTTTTTTCTTTGTTTCGGTGTTTCAATAATTGCCCCTTTTTTCGTACCTGAGACTAAATTTTACTCGCACCAGCGATTTATTATTTTGCCAACTAATTTGATTGCCCAATTCGTCATTAAAAGATCCCGTTCCAAACACAAACTAACTGAATTATATAGACAAACAATAGCAACCATCTTAACACTAAATCTCCCCGTCCGCTTCAATCACCTAAAATAAACGTATGTAAAAGAAAAAAAAAATTAGATTTGCGTGTTACATCATCCGTTCCTTAAAATTTTTCGCCCGGATAAAAATCGAATTCAAATTGAGGCAAAGAAAAAATTAAAATTGGCAAAATATCAACATACTTCTATACATTTTCTCTCATAACTGGGCAACCCAAATTTGTTCTATTGCTACTCTAGAAAGGGAAAAGTAGGAAAAAAGAAAAATAGAATTAATAGCAAAGAAAATTATTCAACAGGCTCTTATTTGTCCTTGCTATCAAAACATTAAACAGTTGGTATCATTCAACATCTTTCCACATCCTCAAAATGTCGTTGTTGGTAAAAGGTAAATATCTCCAAGTGTCGATAGTCCTCTTTATTGCGTTACTGATATTCTTTAATATTCGACTGTACACATTATCACCACAATCATCACAGTCCTCATCATATTCATCACTCAGTCATCACCTTTCAGCAACAAACACAAATCAACCACATCTGTCGGATAACAGTCTCACCCAAGAAGAAATTATTAATAAATACTCTTCTATTCAATACCAGTCTCTTCTGTCCTCAAAGGTAAATGGTTGTTTTGTGACTTTAGCAAGAAACTCCGATCTTTGGGGTTTGGTGGATTCTATTCGTTCAGTCCAAGACCGTTTCAACAACAAATTCAATTATGATTGGATTTTTTTCAATGATGAAGAATTCACTGATGAATTCAAAGAAGTCACATCGTCATTAATAAGTGGAAAAACAAAATATGGGAAAATCCCCAAAGAACATTGGCTGTTCCCTGAAAACTTGGATTTAAATAAAGCTGCCAAAGCAAGGGAAGATCTCTCAAACTTGGGAGTAATCTATGCTGAGTCTGTGTCGTATCGTCATATGTGTCGTTTTGAGTCGGGATTTTTTTATAAACATCCTTTGCTCGCTGATTATGATTGGTACTGGAGAGTTGAACCGGATATCCAATTCTTTTGTGATATCAATTACGATTTATTCCGTTACATGGCAGATAATAATAAGGTCTATGGGTTTGCCATCTCAATTCATGAATTTGAAGCCACCATTGCCTCACTTTGGGGCGAAACTAAAAAATTCTTGAGCAATAACCCTCAATATATTGCCAAAGATAACTTGTTAGATTTTATCTCAGATGATGGAGGAGCAACTTACAATTTGTGTCATTTCTGGTCAAATTTTGAAATTGTGAACTTGAGTTTTTTTAGGAGTGAAGCCTACGAGGCTTATTTCAAGCATTTAGATGCCACAAACAATTTCTTCTATGAGCGTTGGGGTGATGCGCCAATCCACTCTATTGCTGCATCCTTATTCCTCCAGAAGGATGAGATCCACATGTTTAACGATGTGGGATATTCTCACTCGGTATACCAAAATTGTCCAATTGACAATGACTTTAGACTTTCACATAGCTGTGCTTGCAATCCAAATAACGATTTCACGTTTAAAGGTTACAGTTGCTCAGGAAAGTATTTTGATGTTCAGGGTTTGAAGAAGCCTGATAATTGGGAAAAATATAGCGATTGAAATATGGCAGTCAATAATTCAGGCTGCGTTTTTATACTAAGATTTTGAGGTTAAGTCTGGTTATGTATATTTTGTGGGTAAGGTTTTCAATTTTCAGATTCTTTTATTTTACATGTTGTTATTTTGGTGGTATCCTTTTTTTTTTCCTACCGTAATATTTGTTCAATAAAATGTGATGGTTCCCTTATTTTGGATTGAAAACGACTTTTGCGTAGTTGTATCATTTTTTCCACTTTTTTTTTGTTCTTGCTCTTTGAATATCATTAATGATATACACTAGGTCACATATATTCAAATGACAGATAGACCCAAATAACTGGTGCATATCACTCACTAAAAAATTTTTTTTTTTTTCTCCTTCCAGAAGTTTTAGTTATTAGAAGGACAGACCTCCTACTTGGTTATTTTCGCTGCTGGAAACATAAGAAAGTGGGACATACATCTCTGTTAACTGTTTCCTCATTAATAAATACAATCGACTTGTCAAAGTTTGGTTACCTCGATTTTCTAGCCATTTTTTTATCAAGGCGGATGCGCAATTTGTGGTCTAGTGAGATCAGACAGTTCATAAATTCAAAGCCACTCCTTTCCTCCACTCTTTTCAATAGATTTGCCAGTCGTCGTGCTCTTCCGTCTAAAGTGGCGAATCCTGACCTAACTCGTGTGCGTACTCCAACTCGTAAAACTTTAAGGAAGCCTCTGAATAACGGTTTACTAATGTTTGAGGTACGCACTTGTGGTCATCCAACGGCTGACACCACCGATCCTTTGCTCACAATTGTTAGCAGTGGGGGTGATAGCTATTTATTCGGCTCAGTATTTGAAGGGGCTCAAAGGTCTTGTACTGAGCAAGGGATCAAACTTCATAGGATAAAGAATATTTTCTTAACAGGTGAATTGAACTGGGCCCGTACTGGTGGCTTACCAGGTTCGATCTTGAGCATTAGTGATCGAGGAAAAACTGAGTTAGATTTAAGTTATGGGAATGAGTTGTTGAGTCACTTAGTTGCCACTTGGAGATATTTTGTTTTTCGTAAAGGTATAACCTTGTCATGTCATAGCGTTGGATTCAATGAAAGTTTTTACAAGGACGAAGTGGTGACCGTTAGAGGATTCCAAGTTCCAGTCAGTTCTAGTGCAGATATTAAGAGCAGCATTACAGACTTAGAGCTGAAATCCAAATATATTTCCTTTCTTAACAGAATTGTCGGCCATATGTTCCCTCTTAATGTTCCAGCCAATAGGCCAAATACTCAAGTTTCAATGTCTCCAGAAGAGTTGCTAAAGATCACAGAATCAGATCCAAATCTTAATGATGGCTATGTCAATACTAGGCTACCTAGACCAAAGGATATTATCAACGATTTCAAGGGGTATGCTACCAACTATTTGGTGGAGTTTGAGCCTGTGCGGGGGAAGTTTGATGTTAAGAAGGCTATTGAATTAAACATTCCAAAAGGTAAGTTGTATGCTGATTTGTCTAACGGAAAGTCCGTAACTTTGGAGGATGGAAGGGTTATCCAGCCAGAAGAGGTTGTCAGCTCACCCAGAACGTACAATAAGTTGATGATTTTAGATATCAAATCTCAAGAAAATTTGGAAAGCACTCTTCAAATAGTAGGTCAATTGATTGAAGAAAATCAAATTAAGTTTCAAAGTTTAACTCTAGTTTATTATTTTATATCCTCCACAATGACCCTTGAGAATAACCAGCCATTGAAGGAATTGATAACTCTACTTACCGAAAGATTGGGTGTTGAACACCATGTCATCAGTCATAGAGATTATGTGCCAAACTCGCTTGTGTTCAAAAGTTCTGGGTCACTAACTCTCAAATTGAAATCTTTATTCAAAAATAATTACAGACTTCCAATTTTCAGCTTCCAACCTCAGAAGGAGCTAGAATCTGTTTTGAAAGTTGAGAATGCCAAGATTTATCCATTAGTTACGGGTCAATCATTCACTATGGATAAAGAAGACTCGACAACTCATAATGATAACACCCAAAATCACAAGACTGCAGAAGAATACTGGAAATCAGAATTCCAATCCGGCATTGGGATGTTGGATGTTCAATCTGATCAAATTGTACCAATTTCTGAAACCTTGAACTCTTATGGTGCAGATTCTGTCATTATTCCAACCTCGACAAGGGTGCCTTCTACTATTAGTTCGGAGTTGGAAATCATCGAATATTTGGAGTCTACCACCCAAGTAATTGCTCTTGGTACTGGTTCTGCTATCCCTTCTGGCCATCGTAATGTATCATCCACAATGCTCAGAATTCCGTTTGAAGAAAATGGCCAAATCAAGTACCGTTCTGTGCTTTTAGATGGTGGTGAGAATACCTTGGGGACTATCAAGCGAATTTTCTCTCATTCAGAGCTACATTCTTTCTTCACTGAAGAATTGCAATGTATTTATCTCAGTCATTTACATGCTGACCATCATTTGGGAATTGTGTCGGTCATTGAAGAATGGATTAAATATAAAGGCGCAAACAATAATGATAAATTATATATCATTGCCCCATGGCAATACCAAAGATTCTTATACGATGTCCAGGTAATTGATAATGGTTTAAAAATGGAAAGAATAGTATTCATCAATTGTGAAGAGTTTATGTTGGGTAAATCAATCATTAATGTGGAACAAAAAGACACATTCAATGATGATGCAGCAATCAATAAACCAGTGAAGATTGTGGAAGATCCAAGGGAGGAAAATCTAGGGAAAGATCAAGGAAATAATGAACTCAATGCCGATGACCGGAAGAATAAACGAACTTGCAGAAAAAATAGTATGGTCTATAATTTTTACGATGCTTTGAACCTAAACAAGGTTTTAATTACTAGAGCACACCATTGTCAATGGTCTTACTCTGTGACCTTTGATTTCAAACTCATCAATTCTATTGACGATACTTCATTCAAAGTGAGTTATTCTGGTGACACTAGACCAGTGTATCGTTTTGCCGATATGGGAAAAGACTCTCATATCTTGATTCATGAAGCCACTCTTGAAGACAGTTTACAGAGTATGGCAATTGCGAAATGTCACAGTACGATTTCTGAAGCCATTGGTGTTGGTAGGGAAATGCGAGCCAAGAAAACAATTTTGACCCATTTCAGTCAAAGATATGCCAAGGTGCCACCACAGGTAGCGGGAATTGCAGGAATCGAGTTTGCCTTTGATGGAGCAATTTGGAAGTATGGTGATATGGGAATGCACGGTGCCGAGTTATTGCCTGTATTTAATGAATTATGTGACAAACAGAAGGAAGTTGATGAAATTAACGGGAAGTCGCAACACGAAGAAGCTTTGGTTAAAAGGGAAGGAAAAAAAAGTAAAAAGAAGAAAGCAGATTGAAACACCGACAAACGAAATAAGATTTTGAGAAGAGGGCACTTTTTTTTATAAAAAGTTTTAGTATCGTGTAATATATGAAATTTTTTTAAAATTACAATAGCAAAATAAGGAAAGAAAAAAACTTTTCATGAATTCGTGTCAAGATTCTATAATACAAATTGGTGGTGATTTGGTCTATCAATCAATACCTCTGCTTTTTCTTGATGTGTAAGCCTCCAGATCCATCATACTGTCTCTTGCTTGCAGCCTGGTTTAGGTAGTTGGCATCATGAGCAATTTTTCTAGCTGGATACTTAAATTTAGAGCCTTCAAAGACGTTATCGCACACTTTAACACCATCTAAAAAGTAAGGATGAATTAATCCATCATAGGCGGTTAATCTTTTCGCGGGATCATATTCTAGTAAATCCAGTAATAATGGATAAATCTTTTTATTAAAATTCCCGCAAGTGGATTGGAACCAACTCTGTAAATTTGCCTGATAAATCCTAAGTTCTTGAAATGCCCTGTAATCTGGATATTTATTAAGCGAGGGCCATTTTAGAACGGTTGGAGAGCCCATGATTTCGATGATTTTCATCATTTGGTTTTTTTGGAATGGAACATTTTTTTTATTATCCATTTTTGCTTCTTCACCCTTGAACATTGGCCTTAGAGCTAGTAATTCTCCTAGTATACATCCCACAGACCACAAATCAATAGCTGGAGTATAATGTCTGCCTCCTAATAGAAGTTCTGGCAGTCTATACCAGATTGTGACCACCACTTTGTCACCAGCGAATAATGTCTGCAAAGGGTTATTAAATCTTCTCGCCAATCCCAAATCCCCGATTTTCACCGCACCATCTGAAGTAACCATAATATTAGCCGGTTTCAAGTCCCTGTGAATCACCCAATTTTGATGTAGAAACGACACGCCATTGAGAATCTGCCAAATCATGGATTTAATTGTAGTTTCTGGAATTTGTCGCATGCCGTTTTGCGAATGATAATGAATGATTTGCAATAAATCATGCTCGGCAAATACACTCACCATATAAATGCATTTTTTCTCTAATATGGTTTCTATTAACTCTGTGATATTCTCGTTGTTTAACTCGCGGCAAAGGGCCATCTCACGGCATGCTGATTGGGAAATCCCTGAGTAATGGGTAATTTCACCATCTCTTGAGTCCCCTTTGAACTTCTTAATAGCATATAGCTTGTCATGTTTCTTTGGATCCCTGGATTTGGCCTTATAAACGCGCCCATATGTTCCTGAGGCAATATAACCGATAATCTCATACTTGGTAAGAACAGAGACCCTGCTGTTATCCTTTCTAAGCTTGTAAGTCCCTAAGGTCAACGTGCTGCTATCGGCCATCAAAGGCTGCTGGCTTCTGGGTAAATTCATGATGATATTAATACCACCTCTGCATTAATTGATCTATTCAAACCTTTATTTCAAATCTTCTATTTTTATCTTTTTCAGCGGACAGTCTCACAATTTTGCTTCTATTGTTGTGCACGGTGGGAGTAATTTTTCCTGTTTTTTTTTTTTTTTTTTTTTTTTTTAATTTTTTGGGGCAAATTGAATGACATTACCAGACCCTTAGAACAACAACAATCCTTCCTGCTCCTGTTTGAGACAACCAAGAAGAGAAAGATAAAATAAATAAATAATAAAGAAGGCTACTGCTTACAGACTGTCCTTTCAAAGCTTGTCTTAGTTGATAGACCAACAATTAATTATTCTCCTTGATTCTGTGCTACCGTTTCTTTTAATAGAGTCTCGGGAATCGATCTGGAGACCTTAAGATGGACAATGGCCCAACAGTTGACCCTGAATAACATTCAGTTACCAGATTATGATGTGCTCGACCAAATTGGGGAAGGAACTTTTGGTTTAGTGGTCAAGGCTCGTCAACGAAGCCTGTCTCACAAGTTGGTAGCAATTAAGAAGCTCATTAACAGTGATTCTTCGCAGGGGTTCCATATTACGTCCATACGAGAAATTGTCGCTTTAAAAGCATTGAAACATAAGAATCTACTCCAGCTCCTCGAGGTTGTGTCGGTAATGGATGACAAAGCTGCCAATACCAACAATAATAGCGACCAATTTGACACATTTCTCGTACTTCCTTATATGTCTTGCGATTTGGCCGGGATTATCTCAAACTTGACAATCACTTTGAAGGTTCCAGAAATCAAAAACTTTATGCTACAAATCCTAAATGGGTTAATCTACCTTCATAACAATAAATTTATACACAGAGATATCAAAACCGCCAATATTCTAATATCCCAGGACAACTTGTTGAAAATTGCCGATTTTGGGCTTACTCGAAAATATCAGGGACCAGCCCCCGTAAAAAGCGAAGGTCATGGAGGAGGACTACATCCAATGACCAATCTTGTGGTGGCTCGATGGTATAGAGCTCCAGAGCTCCTATTGGGAGAAAGATGCTACACCACCTCCATTGATTTATGGGCGGTGGGTTGCATATTCGGGGAATTTTATACTAGAAAACCATTGCTAACAGGCTCGTCTGATTTGGATCAATTGAATGAGATTTTTAAATTGGTTGGGTCGCCAACAAAGGGTAGAATGCCGTTATTTGATAAGTTAATGGAGGAGAAGTTGCTAAATAAATATTCCAACGGGAATAAGAACATAGATTTCCTTGATCTGAAGAAGTTGAAATTGAAATTGGAAGGAAATTTGGTGGCAAAGTTCAGTTCTACGAATATGGATCCAATCGCCATGTCATTGTTCACTAAATTGCTAACCCTCGACCCCAACAAGAGACTCAGCGCGTACAATGCAATGAATCATGAGTGGTTTAAAACCGAGCCTCCACCTTGCAAACGAGAAAATATCCAACCATTAGAATCTCGTCACGAACTTGATATAAAAAAGGAAAGATTGGCCAGACAGAAGCAGCAACTCCTTGTGCCGCCTCAAGCAGCGAATAATAATAGCCAATGTAGCCCGAATTCAATTAAGAAACTGAGATCAGATAACATATTGGATTATCTTGGAGTGAATGAACTTTTTAACAAGCCCAAATTTCAGAACCCCTTGGGAAATATTAGAAGTAGAAGCAATAGTAACAATAGTGACACCTCAACCAACAGATTCAGAAGCAACAGTAACAACTCGATGAAATGTTCAATCCCCATATCTAAAACATTTTCACGAGACCAGAAAAGTGATTCTGCTAAAAAACTGCTACATCCAACAGGAACGAAAAATCAAGAGAATTTGTCGCAATTTCAGGACTTGGAAGCCAGAAGAGGTTTGAAATTTCTCCAGCCCTCATCACGTTCAAACTCAGTCTTGCCGAAAAATGATCTTTCGTCTAATTCTCCATGTCATTCTTATAATTCTTTGAACTCTAATAGCACAGCTCACAATGTATTCACGAACTCCAACAGAAGCCTAGATAGCGTTGCTTTAAAATCTCAAAAAAGCACAGCACAACCCCCGTCATCGTCTTTATCACAATCTTTTAAACATATTGCAAACAGCGCTATATCTTCTTCTACTGCTGCTAGTCTCCCACCTCCTTTAAATTTGAAACTTAGAAATGGTTTCACTAATGATAGCAATGCGATTGGCCCTGATCTTCGAAGCCCTGATGGTACAACCTCATCACAAAACATCAGATGGAATGGATCAGAGTTAAATAGTAAATCTAATCCACCTAGTGCCAGTTCTTTAATATCGTCACCTATGGAAAGACTTTCCAACATTCATGGGGGATACCAAATTGGAGAGAATGATTTAAGATCCAAAAAATTCACAAAAGCAGGAAGTGAACATTTCGTACAATCATCGAATGGGAGTGTTATTGAATCAGAATTACCTTCAATTAGACTGGCTCATAGATTAAAGGTTGGGGCCTTCAAATCTAACAAAGGAATATTACTCCAAAAAGATGATGCCATAATGATCAATAGTGGTGCTAATAATAATAATAATCCTGCAAGTTTGAACCCATTAACTTCCCTGGGATTACCTCGCGATGTGTCTTCGAGCTCCATTTCTATCGCATCGAGTTTGCCCAATTTCAATTTCCACACTCGTAATAAATCTCAAGCGAGTGCCAAGTCATTAAATTTAAAATTGATGAATCCGGCTATCGTTTTGAAAACCAAAAGAAGTGGCAGTACGAATTCTATGGATGATGCTGAATCCTACTATTCAACCTCATCTCAAATAGGTTATATGATTGATACAGCAGCTAATGCCAATGTTGTAGAAGAACCGGTGATTCGTCAAGCTAGCAATATCGATCAAAAATTGACTGATGAAGCGAATAGAAAAGTCTATTGGCAGAATGACGACAGTGTTGCAAATAATAGTTTCCATAGTCAGAAGGCCTCTGTGAACAAGTACTCACCTATCAAATCTTCCAATAACCTTGATAAATCTGAGGTTTTTCAAAGCTCAAATGCCCCTATTGATGGAGACTATAAGTTTAGCGCAACTCCGAGGGTTAATGGTCTTGGAATCCTCCCTAAAAAGAAAGACGGATCAAATTTAACCTCCACACCGTTATCCATGATTCATCACATTGATTCTGATTTATATTTTCGATCTGCCAAATCATTATTTATGGAATCCACTCCAGAAAATAAATCTTGTAACCTTGAAAGCTCAGGTGGACCAATAATTCCCGCTGCGGCTATTACTCCTTCAAAGCTTAGAAGAAGTGATTCAGTGGGTAACCTTGCAAGCATATTGAAACATGCAATGTCAGAATCAGCATCATCCACGATGCAGCCCTCTAAAGTCATCAATGATCCCGTTAAAGCTGATGTTTCGAAGCAATTAAATATACCAATCGCAGCGTCAACACAAATTACTTTCAGTTCTACCAAAGAAATCTCTAATATTAATGAGGATTACTCCTCGAAAGCCAGTGATATGAAATTAACACAATCTTCTAGAAACTCATTTTTCTTTAAGCTCAAAAAATCTAGTACTTCCAATGAAAATAACCCAGCTATTGACTCTCATCCTTACAAAAACTTCACCAAAATGATTCTGGGAGACTCAACTAACACCATTTCCAGTGGAGAGAAAAAGTCGCATCCTTACAAGAACTTTGGATTTGGATGATTTGCAATCATTATGAACTCGAGAAATTTCACTTCAAATTATAATTTTTTTTTTTTTTTGAAAAAAGAAGCGATTACACTAAATGCGATACTTGAGTATCTCTAACTTGAAACCTACCAATGCCAGTTTTTTTTTTTTGCTCCTGCTCTTTTTTTTTTTCTTTCTTTTTTTTACATTTATTGCACAAGTAGTTTTCACTAGATACAACTGTATATTATACTATATTATATTATATTCATTCATAGCTGTTGCTAGATCTATAAACACCATTCAGCATCTAGGATGAAAGTATTGATGGGAATGTATTGGCATGGATTTGCTTCCGCTGATGGCTATTCTCTCCAATTTGTGTAACTTATTAATCGATCTCCAAAACAATATTGTTGAGAACAATGTGGTTATACCAATAACTAATCCAAACCCATAATTTTCCTCCTCCGCGAAATTCTCCAAGTTCATCCCATAAACACTGGCAACATAGATGCCACATCCCAAAAATAGTATTCCAATAGAAAAACGCAACCCCAATAACATCAACTGATTACGATTAGAATCCAAAATGATGTTAATAATTTCCTGTGTGGTTTTGATATTATTTATAATTTCCTCGACAATTTGCACTGCCTCATCAAAGTGCTTATAATAAGTCTCGAGTAAAATCTCCACTTCTGTGTGGTCTTGTAAACCTGATCTCGGAGTGGTCAAATACATTCCAGTCAACAAATCATCCTGACTTAGTAGATCATCAATGATGTCTCTAATTAATGTTGCCTTTTGGTAAAACCCAGTGATTTTCTTGTTTTGGTCCAATAATAATCGGAGGTTCTCCGTATGCACATGGTTTTCCAAGTCATTAAGAATGCTTTGGGTCACACTTCTATGGATCTTAATCTCTTGGTTTAATGAATGAGTGACAAACATTAGAATCGCCTCAAGCGCCTTTAATTCGTATGGAAGTTCGTTCGGAGTTTGACTGGTCTTTAATTTTATCAGTAATTCTTGGAATAACTGTTCCTTTTCATATGATCCGAGAGCTCGATCAAACAAAAGAACCGAGTCACTCTTGATCAACGCTCTTATATGCAAAAGGTTTATCAAGATAAAGTCATTTCTCACAGAAATGTAGGGTACTAAACTGGTCGATAGCGTGGGCTCGTAGTTTATTTTTCTGATATCTCGAGGCATCAATTTATATTTCAAGATCAAGTCCTTCCGCTTGATATCGATAGATAAATGGTCCAAGGAGCCATGTTTGTTGAAAACAGTACATCTCAAATAATTATCGTTGTGTAAATTAGATCCGTGGTTGAGATTATTGAATTTATTGGTTAATGACTTTTGTAACAATGCTTCACTATTTATATTCCCCCAATATCGGTTCTTAATTAGCGAGGAGGAATGGAATGATTGGGCAGAGCTGGAAGTTGGTTTGGGTAATGAAAATTTAGAAATTTGATAAGAGGATAGCTTCTTGGTACTTCTTATTAAACTATTGAACAAAATTCCGGTCATACTGATGCCATTTTTTGCGAACAGTATCGATTAATTATAGTTAGGAAATGTGATAGTTCATGTCATATCAAAATTTTTTGTGCTCTGATAGATCGATTGAAAGGTGGGTGATGCCCACCATCGCAATTAACCAATTCTGATTACTAATATGACCTGTGCTATTAGTAAGCATGCTCATTTTTAACATGATCACCGATCTGTGTCTCGGTCAGATGAGACCTTCCATATTAATTTCTTTATAGTTTAAGTCACAAGATCACTTTTTCAAGTAAACGATAAATCAAAACCTGTGATTAAATTTTACTGCAGGGCTTGAAGCTTTCGTTGGGCCAGAGGTTGTGAGATGATAAAACTAATTCTGGAAATCAGGCGTGTGTGTAACGAGAGATGAGCTTACTTGCCTTTAATAATTTATCTGTTTGGTGCTCACTTACTGCACTAGATATAATTCTTTTGATGGCAAAGTGGGAGTAATCTAGTTACCTTTCATAGATACAGAATTAAACAATTTGCATGCAAGCGTCACATAGTTCAGAGATTCAGCTAAAAAATATCCCATTTCACCAAAATATTAACGTGAGCATTGTAAACTTCACAGATTGAGATATTATGATATTAGATCATTCTTAATCTGTGGAATGTTATAATACTCAACTATTCCGATAGATTTGAATTGTTCTGATGTGTTGCACCCCGTAGTATTAATTAATTACCATATTAGACTTATAGAATCTCTACAAACCTGCAGAATATCTTGTTTTTGAAGCCACCATATCCTGCATAGCAATCAACATACATGCAATATTGTGTGTCGAACACACATTTAACAGCATCTATTTTGCAATTCAAAAGAGGGTGCACCCTCTATATGCTATATTATTACTATACTAGGCTTGTTTCTTTTGAACTATCTGATGCAAAAAATAATAGTTTTTGTAGCTGTAGCCACTTTTTGTATGCATCTGCATCGTAGAGTCAGGTGTTAGTGCTGAATCATGCATAGTCATGCAAACATTATAGTGCTCAGTTGGAAATTTTCTGCAATTTTTTGGTGAGGGGGTGAATCCTGCAAGTCTCATGCACATGCACTACAACACACACTTTTATTTTCACCTTTCTAAACACCTCAACACCAGCTATACGTGGTGCAAGGGTTTATAGATGAAGGGTTATGAACATTGTGGGGAGACAGAGACTACATTGAGGATGAAGATAGCCAATTATAATTAAAGAATAATTTATTGAGTGTATTTGTTGGCACCACTTCACCTGTGTGGTAGGATGGTTCACTTAGTGATCGACGGATGACTAAGATATTTTTCACTCATTCATTGACGAATGAAGTGATGTGACGCTTGAAACCGCTAACCGAATATAGGATACCACCTGGACTCTGGATACGATACTCCTGAATAGAGGCTACTTCCTTAAACGGACACCGAAGGAGCTTCCACTTATCATGGAAGGTAGTTTATTATTTAAGGTTCATATAATCCTGTCATCTAGTTACCATAGAAGGATTAGAAGATAACTGAAAAACTAAATAAAAGTTAACATTCCCGACCTCAGTATCTAGTACTTGTAATGGAGTCTGATCCTTCTACTGGTACTTCTCCCGAAGTATCACAGTCTGGAGTTACGCTGGATATTGGTCAGCTCCAACATGGTGCGAATTCTGTGGAGGAAGACAATAACCATGGTAAGAGCTGGATGCGGTACAGAGATAAAATTCTAGAACCTCGATACCTTGAAAGAATGCCTACCTTATCAACAGGACGAGGCATGGAGTTCATCAAATTCTAGTATAAGTTGACTCACTTATTAGAAAGTGAGGATTTACTCTACCTAACCAAAGAGGAAAGCCCAACAATCAGAAAGAAATACGATGCTGAGATTTTTAGATTTGTGATGGCACAAATTTTCACTAAGGATCTGATTGAACCTCAATGGAGCTGCAAGAAAATCTTTGAAGGCTTGCTCTGTCTGTATGAACCTTAGGATCCGAGACAATTGGCGATTGCGGCAATGGATAACCTTCAAGTTAACAGTGATACAAACTTTCATGCACTTCAATATGAAATTCATAATGTGATACAAGCATACACCTATGCTGAAATTGGTGTTACCACTGATCACGAAATCATCATCAGGATCAAAGGAAAGATGAACAGATCCTATTTGACTGAGCCTGAAAAAAGCTTGTGAGAAAAATTCAAGAAGATGAAAACCATCGATGATCTAATCAAGGTTGGGAAGGAGTGGAAACTGAAACAACCAACTGATCCCAAGAAATACAATCCACCAAAGATCATAAACAAATTCAACTTTGAAAGGAGGAATAGGAACAGGAGGCCATCAAAAAGAGCAGTTCCTGACAAGCGAACCAAAAAATGGTGCAGTCATTGTTCAAAGTCTGGACACGATCGCAGCCACTGTTTTGCCCTCTTGAACTTCTTTTTGAAACAAAGAGAATGGCGATAAAGAAAGAGATGAAAATAAAAGAGTGGATTTTTGGGTGCTCCAACAGTATTCACTTCAAGAAGTCTAGAAACAGAGTAAAAGACACAAAAAAAAGTAGAGAAAAAAGAAGAGAAAAAAGAACCAATAAGCTAGGTGTGCACACCCATAGTTGGTTAAATATTCATAGTAAAAAATTGAAAGAAAAAAAAGAAACAAACATAAATAACCTTCAAGCATATAGCGCATACAGATAAAGCTGCAACAAATTGAGATCGAAAACGAATTGATAAAAACCTGACCAGGGCGTGGCCACATTTTAGCTTGGCACCTTCATTAATTGAACATCAAAAAAACATAACATATCATAACATATCCCCCAGACCCACTAACATAGAATTTCCAACTGAGTGTCTATGCGGTTTCACTATTTTGACTTTTACAGCAAAATTTGGGAACCATAATAGACCTAATACGGTAATTAATCAACACTACGGGGTTCACCACACTAGAATGATTCAAATTTTTATCTGGATCATTAAGTATTGTCACGTTCCACAGGTCCATCAATCTGCGAAGTGTGCTGTGCTCATGTTCACCTTTCTGTAGAGAAGGCCACAAATTCATCGTCAATAATATTTTGGTCTTTAGAATTGGTGACCACAACCTATGATTGGGATTTGTAGATAAATGATTATAGTTGAATAGAAATGTTCAATAGTTTCTATTCCTTTCCCAACATTCCAATTTCTTCCAATTGTGTTGTAAAAGGACTAGCGTAGTCCTTCTTTATTTGGTATTGCAATAAAGTTGGAAGCTCTTGGCTATCCGCTACGATAAAGAGGAGTTCTGGCTAGTCATAAGACAGCAAGACAAAGGCATTGGTTATAGCACGTCTCGCTTTCTTAATATCTTAAAATATCACTTCAGACCTAGTATTCTGAGATATTGAAGTCGGAAATTGTTTCTCATGGTAAATAGCAGCTCCATCACCGAGCCACTAATAAAATAATAGATTATCTAACCACAATCCATGTTAAATCAAACATGAACACAAAACTGTATCTGCACTTAACAAATTTTAGTGACATTCGCAAAGTAGCACAAAATATACAACAAAAAAGGAATTACAAACAATTAGCATAGTGAAAGAACAATGCTTATAATAACTCAAAGAAATCGAAACACTAATATTGTAAACAACAAGAAAACAAACCGTTAATAAAACAAAATAGAGCAATTATATAATAATAAAGTAATGTTACAGAAGCAAAATAATATATAGATTGAATACCAGCCGCATTCTAGAACAAGCCCATCGAGCAGTTGGCACCATTATGACTAACTTGAGTTCAACAAATTATGCTGGGTAATTGAATTCTCAATACTCGAAGTCATGGTCGCGATATTATCTATTCCCATAGTGACCTCGGCATTCTTCAGATTCACATTCTCTTTCTCTTTAGATTTTTCAGCATTAATCACTTCAGCTAGTCCAGGTGGCACTGGTCCAATATTACTATTGGCATCAGAATCATCTTGACTATTGTTCATCAAGTGCAAAAAAGAACTGTATAAAGTTTTCAAGTCATCCAAAGCAGGAACCAAATCCGGTCTCATATTTTGAATCAAGTTTTTGAAAGATTGGGATTTCACAACCTGGATATAGAGTTTATTTTCATTTAAGAATTTGATAATATCCTCATGGAATTTTGAATGAGAATAATCGTCATCTGTTGATTGTTGTGACGGCTCATTCGGTTTTTGGCGTTTCAAATTACCAGCAAGAGCCATTTCAATCAAATCTGTGGCTCCGATATGATGTGATTCATTAGAAGTTTGATCAGGTGAAACATGAACCAACGAATCAGGAGCAGCTCTTTTTCTAGTATCAGAAACAGGTTCAGCATTAAAAATCGGGGCGATATTATTATTATCTAACAATTCTTTTTTGTGCAGTTTTTCCAAATGTTTAGTTAAAGTTTTTGGACCATTTCTGGAAATGTAAATTTTAGAAATACCACAATATCTGCAATCATAAACTTCTTGGTTCATCTTGGAATGTCTGTCTCCTCCATAGCTCAAATTATTCGAGGCCTGAGAAAGTAAGTTAGCGGTTTTGCCCTCATTCTTGATGTAATGTTTCTTCCAATCTTTAGCAGCCTTAGAGATACGAAGCAAATTTGCTAAGCACTCATTTTCAAAAAGATTTACCGCATCATTACTTGTAAGACCTTCAGTAGCATTCGAGGGACCATTTTTATTTAATGGATTAGGGTCGTCAATAGAAACATTGTCATTTTGTCCAATGGTTTTCTTCAAAGCATTATACATTTCCGAATTTTTCACGATTGCTGGGTTTTGGTGTAGGACTTCGGATAGATGGAATCTTTCCAAATGCTTGACGAGAGTACCTGGTCCATTTCGTGAACAATAAATAAATTGTTTTACACAGTACTTGCAGTCGTAAACTTCGTTGAGAAATCTTGAGTCAGGACGTTCTTCCCTGAGCTTCGAGGTTTTGCCCTCGTCATAAGTGAAATGGAATTTCCATTGTTTAGTGGCCGCCTTGACTGTTAATTCTAAATCATTGGCGGTTACTGAATTACCTGGATGCTGGTATGGTTTTATTTGAATATCATTTATTATCAATGAGTCTGCGTTGAAACTGCCATTTTGAGTAATTTCATTTGTCTGGTGAAGTGGCGCCACCTGATGAGTGTGATTATGATGGCGAAGATGCTTAACCATGGTACTACTACCAGGACTCTGAATTTCTTCTTGATGAGATGAGATATGGTTATGGTGAGGGACAACTTTAATGTCTGAGACGGCCGGAGAGGTGACCATAGCTGGATCGTTCAACAGTTGATGATGGGCAGCGACCGCGGCGGCAGCGGTAGCAGCAGCCGAGGAGGAACTCATGGACATACCTTCAGCAGCGTAGATTTCGTTCGGATGGTGTCTTTGTAGATGTTTGATGATTGTGCGAGGCCCGTTTCTCGAGTAATAGGTGAATTCGTGATCGCAAAATTTGCAAGTGTAGGCGTCACAAGAAAAATACTTGTCACTGAACTGATTCTTCACCTTTTTTGACCTGTTATTATCGATGCTGACAAAATCTTTCCAATTCTTAATAGTGCTTGCGACTGGACCAACAACTACTTCCATAATGGTTCTATGGGTTCATAGGATTGAAAAGAATTTAAGAGACACAATTCGTATCAAAGGAAGATCCTAAAAATACAATAAATGGTCTTTCGCGTTGAGAAAAAATAATAATGATGCCTGATCCTAAAAAAACGAAACAAAAGTTGTTACGCGAGTGCTGGTGAACAGATAATATTAGACTTTGTCACAATGAAGAGCAACACCCTTGGTGATTCCCAAATGTTGTTCTATTTTGATGGATTATCAATTTCCATCAAGGAAGAAAGAAATTCCGCCCTTTTTTTCCCCCATCATCCAGGCACAGCAACCAACCCGGATTGGGCAGACCGGAAAGGAGTACCGTGTCCGTGCCCTAGGTTGATGCCGCCGCCTCCGCCTCCGCCGCCGCACGGGGGACGGGTGATCTGATACCAGCAGGGTAGACTCCAATGCGTATGGGAATCGCTATAATATATATAATAAAGCAATTTCTGGTAATCTCAAATACAAGTTCGCGATTAACTTTAGACTAGACTCTTTTTGTGTCTTTCGCCCTCTATGTGGTGAAGTTCGCTGTCCGTCTTGTATTACTAAACAAAACAACGGTTATGTTACACCGCTGGCGCGGGGATCTCCTAAAATAAGTGGCGAAATAAACTGATGATAGAGGTCTACCTTGATAAATGATATCCGGTTAAATCCACATCTTTATGATAGGAATCTTATTTAACCATTAGGAGAAAAAAAATGACTGACACTGCTGGTAAAGTGAGTATATTGTTAATGACAGCGACAATGTCAAGGGGATAGGTAAAATGTGTCGCCTTTGGTATATTTTATGAATACTCGATTTTTTGAATATATTTTTGCTAATTCAGATTTAGTCTATTTTCTGTAAGGCCGCTGTTTTGAGACAGTTCAACAAGCCTTTGTCACTCGAGGAAATCGAGGTCTTGCCTCCAAGGGCTCATGAAGTGAGAGTCAAAGTTTTGGCCAATGCCATGTGCCACACTGATTATTACAGTTGGAGTGGCGCTGACTCGGAATTGAATGATGATGGATTGCCAGTAATTTTGGGTCACGAATGTGCCGGTGTTGTGGAATCTGTTGGTGAAGGTGTTGAAGATGTAAAGGTCGGTGACCATGTTATTGCTCTTTATACTGCTGAATGTCGTAAATGTAAATTCTGCAAGAGTGGTAAAACCAATTTGTGTGGGTCTGTTAGAGCCACCCAAGGTAAAGGTCTTATGCCTGATGGCACCACAAGATTCAGAACCAAGGATGGTAAGCCAATCTACCATTTCATGGGATGCTCTGGATTCTCTCAATACACAGTCCTTGCCGATGTTTCCGTTGCCGTAATTGATCCAAAGGCTCCACTTGATAAGGTTTGTCTTTTAGGTTGTGGGGTCACCACAGGTACCGGTAGCGTCTTCAACGTTGCCCAGGTCGATGAAAATGAAGAAGCTCAAGCCGCTGTTTTTGGTGTTGGCGCCGTTGGCCTCGCTGTTATTGATGGTCTTAAGATTAGAAAGGCAAAGAAGATTATTGCTGTTGATATCAATGATGGAAAAGAAGAATGGGCTAAGAAGTGGGGTGCTACTGACTTCATCAACCCAACCAAATTGAAGGAAGGTGAAACCGTTGTCAGTAAATTGATTGAAATGACCGATGGTGGATGTGATTACACTTTTGACTGCACTGGTAATGTTAAAGTCATGAGAGATGCTCTTGAAGCTTGTCATAAGGGCTGGGGTACCTCAGTTATCATTGGTGTCGCTGCTGCCGGTCAAGAAATCGCCACTAGACCTTTCCAATTGGTCACTGGTAGAGTTTGGAAAGGTTCGGCCTTCGGTGGTGTCAAGGGTAGAACTCAGTTACCAGGATTTGTGGATGACTACATGAAGGGTGAATTGAAGCTTGATGAATATGTTACTGGTTACAAGTCCTTCGAAAAAGTCAATGAAGCCTTTGATGACTTGCACTCTGGTAATGTTATCAGAACAGTTGTTAACATGTGGGAATAAACAGGTTAGCATTTAGTATGTGATAATATGTGCTAAGATGTTGCTAGTCAGTGGCCTGGCAAAGTATATTATAGTTCATCTTCATCTAGTATATGTATATCAGAAGAGGTCCACTGGATTTGCCTGTACTTTTTTCTAAACATGTTGTTTTCCTTTCAAGTTAGATTGCTTTATTTTTTTTAAGCTTTAGCTTTGTAGGCATATGTTTTCGGCTACAGTGACAAGACAATATAATGCGACTTTATTTGTATCAATGGTTTTTAAATTTCAAAACTCAACTGAATCATTATTATAGTACATGGTCTATAGATCATTGGCTACTTCCACAAATTATCGTTCTCAAACAAGAAATGTCCGATAGAATGTCTGGAAACAATAGCTAGTAACCCAATAGAAAATTGAATACCCAAAATTGTCGCACATAACTTGTCTTCTCTAAGTGGGCCAAAAATGACCAAAACTAAGTTGATTAAAGTGAGATTGTTAATTTCTTTAACCAAGGTCATCTTTTTAGTTGATCCGTCGTCAGAAGTGATAACACATTCAACTTCCACAGCTTTGAGAAGCTTAAGTTTAGAAAGAGACTTCAAAATGGTTTGAATCAATGGACCTTTTGGATCAAGAAGCTTTGATTTTGGTGACTTGAACTTACCAGAAGTTTCATCACCTTCATCAGCAAACAAAACAGCCATTGACGGATACATAAGTCCAGATTTTTCTTCAAATCTTGGTAATCTATGTCTTGGACAAGGAATAATATGAAAAAGTTGTGGGACTGAATAAACGAAGTTGAAAATTTGTGGAACAAAAAATAATAATAAGGTTTTTGAAAAGTGGCCCAAGATACCAACAACAGCGAAGACCATCCCGGCAAAATAACAATAAGTGTCGCCGACAAACACTCTTGCTGGATACCAGTTGAATTTAAGCAAACCTAAACTGACGCCCAAAAATGGGATCAATAAGCAAACTGAAAATAAGTGAGATGAAATTGATGAAGGAAATCTCGAGAAGAAAATATAGCAGAAATCATTAATTAGAAATATCAACGCCAAAACCACCGATTGACCCACTTCCAATCCATTTACACCTGCCAAGATATTGATAGAATTAGGACAAAAAATTGCAATGGCTGCCATATACCCGTAATAGAATACGCCCAAATCAACAGTAGTCTCGTTCAAGTACTTTGCAATCACATTTGGCACCAATATTGAAGTGACACCAAAATCAATGTAATAAACAATCAAAAGTGGGATTGAAGCGATTGCTGGCATGAAGAACTTGTGTCTCCATTTAACATCGAACAAATCGTCAGCAATTCCCAACAAAATCTGACTCTCAAGGCACAAAACGGCTGACAAGTACTGGATTAACTTAGAGTGAGGGAAGAATGCACTGCTCTGTTGGTTGTAGTTTGAAATTTCATCATCTCTGTTACCTCCGCCGGAGGTATTAACAACTAAGATTGGAATAAAGATGAATGGAATGAAGAAAAACATGATGAACAAGTAAACCACTGCCGAAACAGCGCCCATACATTCAGGTAATAAAGGACGATTAGGTTTCGATAAGTCATTACCCTTGAGGCCAATATTAATGAAAGAGGAACCAAGTCTTGGAATCAAGTATGTAACTACCTGATATCCGAGAATGGCGAAGCCTATTGCTGACGAGATGGGTTGGTTTGCAAATATATGGAAATATATGAGGCCAAGGGCAACCACCACCAGTAGGATTTTGGAAAATGCCATTCCTTTTGTTAGTTTTCAAAAAAAAAAAAAATGTCGATTATATCAATGGAGAAAACAGAATAGACAAATACACCGTTTGAAAAGAAAAAGACAGATGAAGACTCTGCCGCGTTTTGTTTCGGTAAAAAAAAAACAAAGAAAAAAAAAAAGAGATGAGCCGCGTTGTCATATTACCATTGTAAGGGTGCAAATGAAGGCAACGTCACAACAGAATGAAAAATCATAAAATAAAAGGCATATATATTTCATAGCAATATTCAACTTGGAAACTTCAAATGATATATCAAGTAACTTCGTCAGTCTGTAGTCAATCCCTGGCGAATATGTAATTTGTACTAATCGCACAGCATATTTTGTACAAGTGCAGAAAACTTTCCAATTGTCTGGGTGGGAATCAGCGCCTTTTGTGTTTGTGATGGAAACAACTATTCGAGGGCACCACCATAAATCATCCGTAATGATCACTGAGCCACCAATTGGGATAAAATGCCTTGAAGTAACCTCGGCAGCTGTTTATCTGGCGAGTTCGGAAGATCAATATGAGGTGACGTTATATCCAAATTACGAGATCCTTTTGACAAATTCCCAGGAGGTGCTATGGTTTAGAAATAACTTGTTGGTGAGAAAACTCAAGTATGATAATAAGGAAGATAAAATAATCCTGTCTCACATTGGGCACTTCAATAACGATGACAACAAACTACAACAGACGCATCAAAAACCAAAGAAGAAAGCATTAACAGTAGTGCTAACAAACAGAGCTTATATATACTTTGAAGATGACGAAACTTTCATTGTGAGTTTCCCGTTTAGTGTCAGAAAGTCCTTTTTGTTTGAAAATGGATTGATCTTGGAAAGACTGGAGTCAATAGCACAAGATTCAACGTCGATGATTTCCAGTTTCACAAACACCAACAACATAAACAACAATAGTGAACCCTCGTCTTCCACAAGCGGCAACACATCTCTGTCAAATTCAAAACCAAACTTTTTGACATTGCTAGGACCATTATCAGAATTAGGAATGCTTGTTTCATCATCGATATCATCTTTTGCGCCTAATGAAGAATTGGTATGGTTTCCCCAGGATTCAGATTGTTCATTGGCGGTTACTTATAATTCTTCCAATAGCATTATTACTATCTATCACGTTAGATATTTAACCAGAAGCAAGAATAAATCATCAGGAGGCAAGAGAACATCACTTCGCAAAAGGTCAATTTCTAGAAAATCTTCCATGCCAAATGGTGGAACCATTTCTAACGACACTGAGATTAATGAGGGTACACCAAAGCCAAGTGGTAACAATAACAAAGATACCAATAATTCAGCAACTAATCCTATACAGGCTCGAAGATCCATATCTCATTCAGAAATGCTCTATGATAGAATGCCCTCAGGAAACACGGGGACAGATATTACCAGTTTGGACATCAATGACACCAGTTTCACTGCTTCTAACAGTTTCATCAATATTGAAGCATTAAGGAAAGATGCAGTGTTGACAAAAGTTGAAAAGGTTCAGTTTAAATACCCCAGAAAAAGTTTGAAAGTTTTCAGCTTACACTTTACAGATAAACAAGGAATCGTCATTGTAAACAAAGAAACCAAGAACACCGAGGTTCTTATTTTCAACTCCTCAAATAATTCTGTTAGCTTGCCGTCTTATCAAAGCTCTTTTAACTTGAGATGCTCAGATGCGGTAGCTTTAGATTCAACACATGATGGATATTTGATAGCTTTGAAAGAAGATGGTAAAAGTGCATGCTTGGTGAATCCCTTTCTAGGCTTGAAGTCTCATGATTTGCTTTTAAATTTCAAAGAAAATATTGAGACTCTAGATCACTGTTCTGAAAATTGTGTTTCCTTGAAAACCTTCCCAGGTAGTCAAATTCGCATTATACAACTATTACTAGAGCCCTTGGATGAATTGAACATGAAATGCCTTAAGTCATTAAAACATATTTTTGGGCCTTACGCATACGAATTTGTTTGGTTGAAATGGTGTACTGGTTTATCATTTGATAAAGATGGCTCAGGTTGGCAAAGTTTCATTATAACTCTCTTGTCCATCATTGTACCAACGGGTACTGATTTCAGTGATTTGGTTAATGCCCCACTGAAAAACTTTATTATTGGCCAACTATATTTTGCAAACCTATTAAACCAATCAAATAATTTGAAGCTCAGCCCTAAGTATGAGCAATCTTTAAATAGTTTGGCTCCTAACACCATTCTTGCTTTACATTTGATAAGGGAAGAGTTGAAACTTAATATCTTAAGAGGCCCTACAATCGAGAAATTCGATATATTGTTGGCACAGTTCGCTAGTTGGTCAGGATGGTCAAGTGCCTGGGTTAATTATTATTTGGATACCAGAACTTTAGATATAATTGATATGAAATGCAGATTCAGAACTTTGCAGCCTTTTGAGAGTCCGCCAAATCTATTGAAATCATTGTGCAGCATTTTTTCAGACAATATCACTCCATATATTACTTTCTCTCAAATTTCTGAAGAAAACGATGCAATTGATGAAATTATCACCCCAAGAACTTATTACATTTTGCGAATATTTGAAGCCGTCGTGTCCCCGCAATTCACCTCCGCCGATATTGTAAATTTAATGGTTGAGTATGGTATTGACAGGTTTGATTTAGAAAGTTACCCAATTGGAATTTCTTTGCCTTTGAAGGAATATTTGGCTTCATGCATAGAATATGCAACAGTAAACTCTTCGTTGGAGTTCGTGGAATTATTGGGAAGAAAAGACCTTGCAAAAATTATCCAAGGAGAAAAGGCTGCAGCTCATAAGATAATAAATCATAATCATCTTAACAATAAGGATGTGAATCAAGTGATTCAATCTATAAAAAATGATGAACCAATTGGTGCTTGGGATGGTCAGTCAGAAGCTGAAAAATTGCATATTACTAAGCTTATCTTCTCTGAAGATCGTCGATATTATGAAATCACTAAGATTTTACAATCATCCAAAATCCAAACGGTTACTTTAAATGCACCTCCTACTATGAATGAATATAGTATGGTTAATTTGCAAAAGGAGTTATCAACTTTGGTATCTCTAAGAACTATGACTATACCTTTAGGGAGAGGTGCCCTTTTTCTTTCTAGCAGAATGCCAATTTTGACAGAAAAGTTTCCAATACCAAAATTGAATTTTGATACATTAATTATGCCAAGTAACATAACTTTGAGTTTGGATAAGAGTCTAATTCCTTCCGATATTATTGACTGGGGATACTTTCACAATGGTGCATCGGCTGGTATGACTATTCTTAAAAATGCTAAAAACATTGTCGGTAGCTGGATAGTTTTCAATAAGCCCCTCAATCTCAACTCTCAGCATGGTGGTTTCTTATTAGCGCTTGGTTTGAATGGACACTTGAAAAACCTTGAGGAATGGCATATGTATAATTATTTAGGTCCAAAGCATACACATACTAGTGTTGGTTTATTATTGGGTTTGTCTGCCAGTGCTAGAGCCACGATGGACATGAAATTGACTAAAGTTTTATCTGTCCATGTTGTCGCTTTGTTGCCTCAGGGTGCTACAGATTTGAATGTTTCTTTGCCAGTCCAAACAGCGGGTCTTGTTGGAATTGGTTTGTTATATTTGGAAACTCAGCATCGTCGTATGAGTGATATTTTGCTCTCACAAATTAGCAATAAGATCTCTTATAATGATAGGTTAGTTGTTGACGAGGGATATAGGTTGGCAGCAGGTATTGCTTTAGGTTATACAAATTTAGGAAAAGGTAATCATTTGAAGGGACTAAATGACACCCATATAACTGATCAGTTATTATCAATGGCCGTTTCATTGAAGGATGTGCAGGGCGACCAAGAATACGATAAGTCAGCACCTGGTGCGATCATTGCTTTGGGATTCATTTATATCAGAACAAGCAACTATAATATTGCTTATAAATTGATGGTACCTGAAACGGAAAAATTATTGGATTACATTAGACCTGACCTTCTTTTATTACGTATTGTGGTTAAGAATATGATATTGTGGGACGATGTGCAGGAAACCAAGAGCTGGGTAAAGTTACAAATTCCGAAATGTTTGACTCAAAAATATTCAATCGCAGATATCAAGTCATTGGATAGCGACCAATTGCCTTACTTTAATTGTATTGGTGGTGCGTGTGTTTCTATCGCCTTGAAATTTGCTTCAAGTGGTGATAGTACTGCGTCTGAAACGATTTTGTACTTCTTGGATCATTTTATGAGACTCACAATCATGGCGGTCAATTCTTTTGATGAAAAGATCACGCAATCTTCGTTATTGATCATTCAAGATGCCATCGTATTGTCTCTGGCAATAATAATGGCTGGTACAGGTGATTTGAATACTTTTAGACGGTTGAGAATTGTTCACAACAGAACCACCAAAAGTTTGCTTTATTCGAATTATGCCGCTGTTAGTATGGCACTTGGGTTTCTATTTATGGGGAGTGGCGAATATACATTTGATGACTCCAATTTTTCAATTGCTGCGTTGTTTACCGCTATTTATCCTGCACCTGCTGGTGGTACAGAGTCTGAAATTTATTTACAAGCTTTGAGGCATTTTTGGGTTTTAGCATCTAAACCTAGGTGCTTGGTTTTTAGGGATGTGGAAACCGATAAGCCAGTAGAAGTTCAGATTAAGATGACTTTGAATTCTGGGAAAAGTTTTGACACTAGAGCTCCATGCCTTATCCCGAAATTGCAGGACATTCGGTCAATTAAGACCACTTCAAAAGAATATTACACGGTTCTACTATCATTTGATGAGTTGATGGAGAACCAGAGGCTTTATGAACATTTTAAGAAGACGTTGACGGTTTTTGTTTACAAGAGGCAGGATAGCCAGAAATCCACGAATTTATTGAGATCAATTGTGCAGAGTGTTTCTAAAGAATTTGACCAAAAGAAACGGGACAATGTGGACAAAGCTTATGATCTATTGTTTGAAAACTGCAATACTATCAAAGAGCATGAATTGTATGGAGATTTGTCGGTCAAAAATTCGAGATTGGAAATCAGGAACATGGTTAAAGATCCTCAAAATTCTAACGATTTGTGGAATATCAAATTGTTGTTTGCATTTTATGAAAAGGTGGAAGATATTAAAACTCATTATTTGTCGACAGAGTTTGTGGAAACTTTGAAGACTGAGTTCTTGCTATCATGAGATCATTTCTTATTACGGCTTTATCGACGATAGATTTTTTTTTTTTTCAAAAAAAATTAGTATACATATTTAACCAAAAGCAAAACAAAAAAATAATAAATAATATGACTGATGAAATTAGTTTAGGGATTTCTTTTGCACTGAGGTTGTAGCTATACATCTATAATCCGTAGTTCTACCTGATTTCCAAAAACGAACTTTACCATCATCGCCACTACTACTCAAAATTGTCCCGGTACTATTCCAACTTACCGACCAGACATCGGATTTATGATCACTAAATTCCCCTAACAAGGTGACGTCCAACCTTGTTATTTTTTTAGTTCGTTCATTTTCATCGTCATCTTCTATGGCATTGGCATCTTGCATATGGACATCATTATTGAGGCCCTGATTATAGTTCAAGCTACTGTTACTTCCATCCCCGCCAGAAACCCCGTAGTCATCTAAGGTTTTATCAACAATTTTGAATATTCTAACAAACCCATCCTTTGAGGCAGTAGCGAGCAATTCGAACGATCTTCCCATGGATGGCGCCCAAGCAACGTCTCTGATCAACTCTCCGTGATAGGGCAAGAATTGGTCTTTAACGTAAGTGTTATTTGGTCCCTTGATGAAGATAGAACATACGTCGTTTGCGCTGACACAGATTTTCTCTTGAACGAATTTTGACTGGCACCAGTTGACGGTGAAGTTGCCTTGCAAATTGCTGTTCAATTTCTTACTCGATAGGCGTTCTTGCTGGATCAAGTTCCAATCGGACAAATCCGAGATTTTCAATGCTTCGTACACCCGGAGAGTCGAATCCGAGCCAATGGTCGCGACTCTGAAAGTGTACAAGTAACCTGGGGCAAACGAGACGTCGAACAACGGGGCCTGGGCGTCGTTCATGGTGACAAGTCGTTTATAGCAGGTGCCAGAGTTCGATACCGCGTCGTTCTTGTGTTCCCAAAGCTTTAGTGTCCGATCATAAGACACTGATGCCAAGATCTGACCGTATTCTGGAGGAGCCCATGCGAGCTTGACAATGGAGGAGTCGTGGGCTTTCCAATTGTCCCGTAATACCCATTTACCGTCTTGTAGGTTGAACACCCTGATGTGACGATCCGACGAGCACGTCGCCAAAGTTTTCCCGTAGTAGTCGAACTCGACATCGTGAATCAAGTCCTCATGGCCCGTTACCACTGGAGGCAAACCCATTGCGAAAAAGAAAAAGGTGAAAATGAATATTTGGAGGAAGAATAAAAGTAGACAGGGATCCACCAACAACAACAATTGAAATAATAATCACAAGCATTTTGGCATTCTTTTTTTCTCACAAAAAAAAAAAAAAAAAAAAAAAAAGAAAACTTGGCTGTTACCAGTGCGCCTAACACCAAGAATTTTTTTTTTTTTTACTTCCTTTGACATAATAGTGGTAATCAGACATTCGTTTGGAGGCTTATCCATTAGAATTAAAGCAGAATATACTATTATTTTTATTACAGGAGATGAAGTTATTAGGCAAGAATTTTAACAAGAAGGAGAGCTATGTGGTGGTTCAAGCAGAGGATGATGAAGATATCTGGATTCTCTACAACTTTCTCCAGAAAGGTGACCGGATAAGTTGCTCGACGTTCAGAATTGTCACCAAAGAAGGGTCCAACAAGAGTGAAAAAGTGTTGGTTAGACTAGTAGTGAAGATAGAAGATATCAATTATGAAGCAGAAGGGTCGTCGCTTAGATGTAAAGGAAGAACCGTCGAGGAACACAAACTCGTGCCTCTTGGATCATACCATACCATGGTGATCGATACCAAATACTCGTTCAAGATTTTCAAGGATTCGATCGATCGCTACGCAATGAAGATTATTAATGATGCTGTTGATATCACTAACAAAGCAGAGGTTGGTGCGATCATTCTCCAAGAAGGTATTGCCCATTTCTGTCTCTTGACAAACTCTCAAAAAGTGTTGGTTGCCAAAGTGGAAAAATCGATACCCAAAAAAAGAAGAGGTCTTGGAGAATCGGGATACGAAACGGCAATGAAGAAATTTTACGGATACTGTTACGATTCGTTTAAAAGGAAGTTTGAATTGGAGAAATTGAAGGTAATTTTGATTGCTTCTCCTGGGACCATTGCCAAAACTTTATATGAATATATCATCAGTGAGGCTTCGAAAGACCAAGAAAAAATGATTTTGCAATCTAAGGATAAATTCGTGATTGCCCATTCTTTCAATGGGTACTTGCAATCTTTAGACGATACGTTGAAAGACCCCGAAGTCCAAAAGCGATTGGAAAACACAAAATTCATCAAAAACATTTTGCTTTTAGAGAATTTTTTCACCGAATTGAATAAGGATACTGGGATTGCATGGTATGGTAAAGATGTTTGTGTAAAGGCCATTAGTATAACTGGGGCAGTCAAACATTTGCTTCTAACTGATACGTTATTTAGAAGTGATGATCCTAAAGAACGTCAATTTTACATCAGGTTGAGTGATAAAGTCAGAAGTCAAGGAGGAGAATCAACAGTATTCTCTAGTCGACACGATTCTGGTGAGCAATTGGATAAAATGACCGGTATTGCTGTTATATTGAATTATCCAATGCCAGAGTTGGATGATGAATCTGAAGACGAAGAAGATTAGGTAGTACGGAATGATAATATAATAACAATAATGCAAATTATGAGTCTATCATATTTTATTTTTGTTGTGTTAAACAGAGAAGATAGAGTATTGATGAGTAAATAGGAAATGAAAGTAAATGCTGTTGAAGAATAAATTGGTATAAATAAATAGAAGGAGGTGAAGATGAAGATAAATGTGGATTATTGTTAGTATTTTTTTTTTTCATTTCATTTCGTGAATCATAAAATTATTATCAAACTTTTTGGGACTTAATCACCTTCGCCGTGACATTATATTTCTTCTTTTGCTCGTTTCTCAGGGGGCGGATTGTTCAAGAAGTTTGAAGTTCTTTTCGATGATTGTCTCTTGTGGGAGTGTCTGCCATTAGAGTGGTGAAACCTGTTACTGGCAACTATTTTCAATCTATATTCATCCAAAACGTTGAAGAAGTTTCGCTGATTCAATGAAAGCTCATCGACGATAGAAGTATAGCTTTTCAATAATAACATCGCATCCAAAACATTCAAATGGTGGTTTTTGCTGATAATGTAAGCAACAGAAAGTAAGATGGAGTAACGTTGGTCCCTTTCTGAGTTATCGTCGTAGACTATCAATATCCCAGTCTGGGAGAAATTATCCTGGACCAACGTCATGAATTTAACGATATTTTCCACGAGTGAGGGCTTATCCTTCATTATTATCATTGGGGAGGTGATATCTATAGAATGACTCTTATTGGAGGCGATTATGGTGTGTAGTATCGATTCGTATTTCGAGACGAACTTGAGGATTTGCGAATTGGCTTTTGATTTTGGGTCGCCGAAAACGTGGTGACTTGCTCCTTTGAAGGCTGGATCGATGTTCAAAACACAGTAGTCAGGAGGGTTGAACTGATAGTTGGGGTTTTTGAGTAAATAGCTATTGATTTTGGTCGAAGACATACAGGTGATGATGACCTTTATGTCGTTGTGAAGGTTGAAGAAGTCTGGGTTATTGAGGACGTTGGTATTTCCGAGGTACACTGAGGGGCTGAATTGTGTGGCAATAGGGGTTTCATAAGTATGGATGGTGTTGATTGGAGCAGTTGGAGCAATCATAACTGGATTGCCAAAGGGAGTGAACCCAGGGAAAGTTGTATCATAAAGTATTCGTTCATCGGAGTTGTCGTAGATCAACATTTTAAAGAGGAAGATAGTATCATAAAACAGGCCTGCCTGACGGATGGTTCTCCATTAGAAATCTTGGTGATAGTGTGGGGGGATTTGTGGGACACAGCACTATATAATATACATTGTATATATATGGATACACATCAATACAGAAATAAAGAAAATATATGTGAATCTAAATATTGGATATTGGTAGGAAAAAAAAAAAATCCTCTGCAGCCTGCAGGGCCAACGAGTATTATTAGACGTTGCCGTTCGGCACAATAATGTCAAGCCTTCCTCATCCAACAGCGATTAGAAATAGGGCAAACCCCCCTGATTGTCCCCACGTCATTGGCCAATAATAGTGAGTCAGCAGACAATTCTCCCAGATCCCTGGATCTGCCCGGTATAGAAAACGCCTCGAACTAATTGGTACTCGGTGATCGAATGCCATGACAATTTTTTTGCAAATTGTGGTGCTCACCTTAGAGGATGTGCTATGATTATCGTTGTTGTTGTATATGTTAGATTAGTTGATTGGACACTCTAAATACTTATGAGGGGTACTGTTCCATTCACTAATAATTGGCACTCTTTACTAAGCATTCTCTACAAACTCCTATTCTATGTACACGGTCAACCATCATGCTGATAATCCCCATCCATGAACCTCAAATTTTGAGTTATCCAATTGCCATGGAATAAATAGGCGATTACAAATACGATTAAAACCTTATTCGTCGTACCCAAGATAAACTGGCCGCGTTGCTTCTCCTCGTGCCGAGCTATTGTTTCGCGTTGCAACGGCCTTGACGTCGGTGACCTAAACTAGATGGACGCAAGAATTTACGGTAATTCTGACGGCGTCCACACCAGTCGCCAGCACTTTAGAACTTTTTCCCACGCCAGTGAGTCATCTTGGGGGAGTCGAAGTCCAGTTCGCTTTTCTTTTTCCTAATATGTCTATACGTGGATTAAATTGATAACGGTTTAAAACGACAAAAAAAATAGTTCTATAAAGATAACTTAAAAATAACAATAGCAAGAGTGAAAAACAAAAGGAGTCAAGGGTTTTAGCCCAATCGAGGGGTATACGGATTAAACATATTTCGCAATTTTGACCGCTTGCCAAAGACATCTTGCCATTGACGCCTCATAAAGCAATCTAAACTCTGGCTTGTTCATCGATGAGGAGCCACAATATTGAGACAAATCAGCAGACCACGACTCGCTTCTGCCGGTAGCTTCGTTCCAGATGACGGTGGTTAAGTGGGAATTTTGATAACCGTTTGGATCAGCAAAGTACCCGTCGTTGGTAGGATCCCAAGTGACATCGATAAAGTATCTGATTTGTCTCTTGATTTCGTGAATCAATGTCAAGTTGGTAGGAGTGATAGTGGTAACGTAATCGACCATACCTTCAAACATCAACTGAGTGAAGTTCACCCCATCGTACCAGAACCGATAATTATCAGCGAGATCACGATTGAAAATTGGCGAGTTTCTGTCGATTGATGATTCAGCGAGGAGTTTTGCACTTTCAAGATAATACTCTTCCTTAGTGAAGTTGTAAAGATAAGTGGCTAAAGAAAGTGCTGTCCCCATATGGTATGTGTAATGGTGCTTGTCAATGGAATTTGAGGTGGTTGAATATCCATCGTACATTAAATTGGTAGAATTGTCCCAGAGAGTTTTGAATAACCATCTCAAACATTTATCAGCAAATTCAATATGGGTCTGGTTTTTATCTGAGGCTCTGTACAATCTCAAGGCAGCCAAAGCTGATTCAGTGGTAGAAATTGTTGCAATATAACCCCCACTATAGTCCCAATCAACACCACCATGCTGGGCGTTCCATCCATTTTCAAGGAACTCGACCAAACTTCTACCTCTGTTTAAATATGTGGTATTGCCGGTAGCTTCGTACGCAGTGATGAAAGAGGAAGCAATCTGAGCATTATCATCAAGATCGATATCAGTGTTCTTGGCAGTGGTGACAGAGTAAGCACCGACGTTACTATTATAGTAGTCTTCCAACCCGTTGTAAACAAGCTTCATTTCATCGATCCATGTTTGATTGTTGGTGGCCTTGACAGCATCAACAAGTGATTGCATGGCAACTGCCCAATCCCAAGCGTTGAAGTTCTCGTAAGAAGAGGATCCACATTGTTTCCCTAGTCTGTATTTCCCATTCACCCAGAACCAACCAGGGATATTACTTTGTTGTCTAATTGCCCAACTTTGCAATTCATAACTCTTCATATTAGGATATTCATAACCCAAGATCCCTTCCGCCAAAATGTTTGGGTCCTTTGCGGATACCAACGATACCAAAGATATCACTGAAAGAATGAGCAACCTCAACATTTTTGGCTATCTATAAGTATTATTGTTCTTAGACGAAAACAAAATTTTGAATAAAGCACTTTTTTTTTTGTTTGCTTGAGATAATGCGGGTGTTTTATAGCAGCTGAAACTCTGGTCTTTTCATTTTCCCTAATTGATAATCCTAAAAGACAGATTCGTTTGGTCCCGAATTCTTAGACTGGTTCCAAAGTGAGGAGGAGCCTGCAGTTTCTTCTGTGTGCTCCAAATGTCCTGCAGGTGTGCAGCACTTGACACACCTATTGCATGGGACCGTCCAAAAAAACCGTGAAAAGCCATCCACGCCCACGGTTAATGCTGACAATGTGGTTACTGTATCGCGAGATAATGTAGGCTTCAACCAGACCCTTCTCATTGAGTTATGCAAAGACCACGGTTACCATGGCCCTTATTGTGTGGGGAAACTACACCTCAAACAAACAAATGCCGAAGAAATGATCACCGTAAAGACCATGGTGCTGATGGATTTAATAGAGTGTGTTCATATCATTAAAAACAAAAAAAAAAGAAAAGCAATACCCATCCCTAGAGAGAGTAGCATTTCTTTGCCATCTTCACAATTATAATGTATATATAGCTTCTGCTACAGTACATATATACAACGGCGATAGAAAGAAGATTAAAACATCAGAAAGCTACAAAGTACTTATTGGCAGTGTAAGGAATGGTAGTGTGAGCTACCCTAGCCCTATAACAGAGTGGGGAGTTCATTAAAGAGAGTTGATTTTGTTTCGTCTTATACAATGTACCTATCTATCTTTCGTCTTTATACGCTTGCTGGTCAACCCACACAAAACTCCTTGCTATAAATCATTGACATATGATGTACACTACTACATCACAATAGCTATTGATATTATTCCCTCTTTCAGTTTTCAACTTCCCAAGAAAACCATTTTCAGCAATATTACCCGCTCAGTTCACATAAGTTATCATAGCTCAAGACTATAAATAGGATACTCTTGGACGGTATTATACATTAATGTAACGCTCCGCGTCGCCCTGGTGCAACACCACAAGTAACAAAATAGCAAAAAATGAGCCATGTCATATCTCTACCTTAAACCAAACACTTCCATCTTAGATGTTACTTCCAAGAATAGTATCAATTAACCTCATCGATTTTCTTTTGAATATCTTGAAACTTGGACTCTTCAATCTCACTCTTGGCACGTAACTCTTCAGTCAATTTGATCAAATCTCCAATCTCTTTATCCTTTGAAGCGAGACTTTCTAACTTACGAGTATCTCCGCTAGTAGCAGCTTCTTCAGACAAAGCTTCGACCTCGGCAAGAAGTTTTTCTATTTTGATATCCACACTGTCCATAAGTCTCTCGATACTCTATAATGATGGTTAGAATTTGCTATTCGATTTCGCCTGCCACCTCTCAAGAAAAATGATGGGGAAAAAAAGAAAAAGACTACTAACCGAAACAGCTTTCTCAGCATCATTGAGCTGGAGATACGTGCTGGCGATTTCTTTACTCATTATTGCAATTATTTTTATTCGAGTATTGCGGAAATTGTATCGAGAGTCATCACCACAGCCGTCTTTCTACTCTTTTTTGCACATTATCCCAAAAGTGTGCGCATAGCAGTATGAACAATGTACCAACTGCTTGGATACATTTCCGAGGGGCTCCATCTTGGACTCTTCAGGATGGTTTGATGGTATTCTAAAAGCCTCTGACTATCCGATACTCAAGTTTTGAGTATTCTATCATGTGGCTTCTTGTTGGGCCCAGTAGATAACAATGCTATATTTTAAAACCGCATGTTTAGACAAAAGTTTATAAGGTTCTAGCAACGTTATGTAGCACATAGCACTTCTGTGTTATTATATCCTTTCCACGTACTGTTTGGTATCCTTTTTTGTTTACATCTGTCTTATAAATATAAATCCAGCGGTTATCGATTTCGCCTCCCCATTTCCTTGAAGTACAATGCATTTTGCTGCTCGCCACTACAGAATGAATCAACCAGCAATTTATTATACATTATAATACCTAATATTCCAATAGGACGATATCACTCGTATGGCGCACCTATCCCTCGAGTATGTTTCAATCTCCCTTCAATATCATCAATTATTGTCAAATTTCTGACATCTGCGTCTGTCAATTCCCTTTTAGAATAGAGAATTAGATGTCCTCTGCGATTATAACTAATACCTTCCACCGTCTCCTCATTCAATACATCATTTATTTGATCGACTATGGTATTTGCATCAATTGTGAAGAGCCTGCTTTTCATTTTTTTCCTAGTTTCGCTGTCTAGATGTGGTTTTTCGTTCATTTCTTTTTGGAACACGTTGACCGATTTACGTTCTAAGAAGGTTTGCTTGGGTGGCACGATACCATATTTTTCCTCCAAGGTCTTTTTTATGGCCTGTTTAGCCATGGCTTTATCTTGAGTGCTTTTTTTATAATCATTGGCTCGCTGAATCTCTTTTATAAATTTGTCAGTGCTTAGGCTCATAGAGATCAATCTGCTGGATAAACCTGCAACTGTCTGGAAAAGCTTCAGTGTCTCTAAATTGTTTTTTTCGGTTTTTTCTTGTAGTTCTGTAACTTGCTTTTCTAGTTGCTGGATCCGGGAATTTTTATCAGCAATTTCGTTTTCCAACTCTTCGATCTTGTCTTCCATTTCCCCCATGTCTTCCATCCTGTCTTCCATTTCTGTCAATTGTTCCGTCTTCTCTTCCATTTTCTCTTCCAACTCTTCCATTTCTTCCATCCTTTCTTCCATTTCTTCCATCCTCTCTTCCATCTCCTCCATCTTCTCCTTCATTTCGTTGAATCTCATTGAAGTCTCCTGGAACGTTTCGAAAAACCATGACAATTGCTCGCTAACTTTAGTGATACCAAATTTATCCCCAGAGTCTTTTATCCCCAGAGTCTTTGCTCCTACGGCTGGTCGTTCTCATCTTTGGTCCGATACTGTTACTCATTTAACAATGGTCGCTTCTTGATAGAAGAGTAGCACAACACCAGTTTCTCCCTCTTATGTGCATGATTATTAATTGCTTACGGTATCCCGTGCCTATTCACGTGCGCTAATATTTTTTCTGCTTTGAGAAGCCTGTGCCCCCTTCTGCCGATTTCCTGCCAAAAACTCTGTCAGTACTCGGAAAATGTTGATTGTCTCTCTGAAAAAAAAAATAACGAATAAAAAACAGACCAAACCAATATATTTTAAAGGGTTTCAATGTGTATGCTATTGGCCTCCATTTCCATGACACATAAACCATGATCAAGGGATTTTATAGCGGTAGATTTCTCCGCTTTTCGTCGCTACTAATAAGTGCTATTGTAATATACCGAATCGTCATCACTTGTTTTTTCCTGCCAGATCCTGGTTCAATAGAGTACTACTCCTACCTTGTATCTACGGTTCCTGATTTCAAAGATCTTAATGACAAAGAGAAATGCCGAGCGTATTTCAAATATCTTGACAAAAGACTGCCACAATGGAAAATACAAGATCATTATGTCATCAATGACAACACGAGGATGGCGATGAATGATGAAGCCAGGCATTTGAGAACATTTTACAATTGTTATTTGAAAGATATCTTCAGCGATTGGGAAGATGTCAAGCCAGAAATACAGAAAAGTAAACCAGACAAGGGGGAGACTAAAGCGATTTACCTCTTGGATAATTTATATTATTTGAAAAATTACGTATTTGGTGGTGGGAAGATGTTTCTTGATGATGATATAACCTGTCCAAGTTTGCATGGAAAGATGTTTCCGTATTTTTCAAATAAGATCCCGGTTTTCACTCGATGGGACGGTCAAAAATTCGAGGAAATTCCTAATTTCCAATCAATTTATCTGACCAACGTTGACAAAACCGATGTGGATAACATTGATTATGATACAGTTTTTGGTTACTCTCCTGAACTGGCTCAATATGATTCTTGTTTGATGAGTTACTATAAAAGAAATTTAGAAGGCAAAGGGATAGTTATCACCACCAATGGGGTATATGCTCAAAAAGCCATCTCCCTCATAAAAGTTTTAAGATCCCTTGGGAACGAATTACCTATTCAAATCGTTCATAGTGGATTGACTAAAAAGAAGTACTCGCAATTAATACGTGCAGCAAGAGACCCAATAGATAAAATTAATATTCCTGACGCTGCTTTTGATTCATTAAATGGGGAACAGAAACTTAAAGTTAAGAATTTCCCCAAGCAAGAACTCTGGTTTATCAACGTCCAAGGATGTTTCACTCTGGCTATTGAGCTTAAGGGTTATGCAATGAAGATTTTTGCGTATACTTTCACCACTTTTGAGGACGTGATATTGTTAGATGCCGATACCGTGCCATTTGTACCGATGGAGCGGTTTTTCAATATGAAACAATATAAGGAATCCCAGGCGTTATTTTTCCAAGACAGAACAGATCTTCGGTTCAACAATCCTGATGACATTCAGTTCTTTAAGGATCTAATGCCAAGTGAACTAGACCAATCATTGATGCACCATTCCCCGGTCACCGAGCATACTTTGAAGAATCGTTTTTTGGATGAAAACTTTTACTATTTCATGGAAGCTGGCCTTATTGCCATCAATAAAAAACGTCATTATGGTGGGATGTTGATGAGTTTGCAACTCACGTATTGGAAAGAAGCCATTAAGGAAATGTTATGGGGTGATAAGGAACTTTATTGGTTGGCACTTTCAATAATGGGGGATGAAGATTATCAATTCAATTCCCACGGAGCAGTATCAGCTGGTGAAATATCGCAGCCACAACAGCATCTTTACCTGACTTCTGATTCTGCCGAAGTTTGTTCGACTCATCCTGGACAAATCCTGGACAATGATGACCATTCCTTACTCTGGATCAACTCAGGGTTTGAGACCTGCAAAGATGCGAGAAACATTGGGTGGGATAGAAAGCAATCTAAGTATCAAGGCATGAGTCGATCGGAGCTTAGAAAATACTACAAGCTGCCATTGAAAATAAAGGCGGCTTTGTTGCCTCCTAAAACTCTTGGAGAATTTGCTAACGATAAAGGGTATCCTGAGAGAGGATGGTTACAAACCCATTTTTGTTATGGCTATTTGTGGTGTGCGTATGATAAGGTTGGTGCTTTTGACGAACCAAAATTCCGGGGAAAGCTTATTGAATACAGTGAGGAAGAGGTTGGCTGGTTTGATTTCCTTGGAATAGTTTGGATGTCTGATAAAGACATGACATAGTGAGTTTTGGTACTTACTCTGTTGGGAATAACAACTGTGAGAGATACAGCATTGGGTATGAAATTGGGAAACAGCATCATATCTCACCAAAATTAAAACATCTCTTATTTATGATCAATGATAAATTTAAAACAAATAATTTGAACGATACCGTAAATGTTGTTAATCAGTTATGACTAATCCATGTCAAATGCAAAGTCTGGGAAATACAATAAGTGACATATTATTAGGCGAGCTTTAGAACAAACTCACTGTTAATTATTCTGGAGGTCACAATTGCAACCAATTACAACCAATTGATACCAAAAGTACCGTGGTGCTGGAGTATCAGCAACAGTTTCGTCATGGTGCAGCCAGATAAAGGAAGGGGGGGTAACCGCGAACTTTCCCCATGGGAAAACCAGTCAGTGAACAAGTTGGTCCAGGAGATGTGTGTCTTCGCAAAAGGAAACCATCAGTGATCGTTAGATTGTATTGGCGAAAGATAATCAATGGAATCAGCCAACTCAGACTTCCTCAGCTCTCGTTCTTTGCCATCTACCACCAGCAACAATAATTGCTGGCAAAAGATACACTGAGAGTTAGAGTATCGTCACGTGTCATGAATAATAGCGATGGCAGGTTGGGTGGGCCTGATGGGGAAAAAAGCAAGCAATTTTGAGTACGGACTGGGTTTGTGTTGCTTTTATATAATGAACATCATACCCAGACCAAAAAGAAAAAAAAAATAAAAATAAAAATAAAGATCCATCCCTTACCTTCTTTCCTTATCAGTCGAGTTCAATTGAGAAACTACAAAACTTATCATGTCCACTGTGACCCCGACAAAGCCAAAAGTTTACAAGAAGCAGGGTGCACCGTTATCCGAGGCTGCCCAATACCAGGCCAAGCTCAAGCTGGGTGTCTACAACAACCCACACCGCGAATCAATTGGAGTAGCAAGCTCTAAAGCCTCTGGTGCAAAAGCAGCACTCCTTGCTGCCAAAGCAGATCTCTCAATTCGTGGGTACGAGCATAGTATATCCCCTGAAGCTGCCACTGCTGCCCTTGCTGCTCGGTCTCATATTCCTAAAGTCCCAAAAGCTAAATCTCCTTCTTTAACAACATACAGCTTATCACCAGCTGCTGCCAGTAAATTGTTGTCAGGTAGCGCCGCGGCGACCAATCCATCTTCATCATCTTCCAAAGTGACTTTCCAAGATGCATCATCTCAGCTTTCCAAGTCAGCGGCATCTAACGCCAAAATCCCACAATATGAAAAAGATGTCATAGCTGATGAGTCTGGGTATTCTTCCAAAGCAGCAAGATCTTCTTTGCAACATAAGAGTTCGTTTGCTTCGGAAGGATTGGTCTCTTCGCCAACTAAGAGCATTACCAGCATTAATTATGAGAAAATCCAATCTGTGGCTAGGCAGTCTGCCAGTGAAGCAATTCATAATCGCACAACTCCATTGGCCTCTCCTTCTCGTCATGGATTGACTTCATTGGCCGGATCGCCATCTATGAATAGTCAAACCTCTGCGGTTGGTGGGAGTATAGATTTTTCGAAATTGACTCAGCGTGCGTCCCTGAATGCTTCCAAATATCTTGCCGTGAATCCATCGTTAAATTCTCAAAGCTCGAAATATGTTCTTGATCAAAGTGTTATTGCCAGCTCCCCTGCTGAAGGTGCTTCACGTGCAATGTCACAAAACAGTTCTTTGGCATCCAAGGCACAGGTTGGTGATACCTCTCGTTATTCTAAGATTGATTCTAAGGTATTGAGCTTAGCGAGAGCTAATGCAGCAAAGACTATAGCTAAGATTGATAAATCATCCAGTGAAAGTTATGTTTATCTGAATGTCGACTATAATGCACAAGCAATCACTATTGCTCGTCAACGTGCTGAAGAACGTGCTGCTGGGCACAGAGCAGGGCAATACAATTTGGGAGGTGGCTTATATATGCCGTTTGATGAAGTTGAAGCAATTGCCCGTAAATTTGTGGCCCCAGTTTTGGCTGATATCGAGTTGAAGACCAGCGAACAACGGAAGATTGATGAAGAGTATGCCCAAGAGCAAGCCAGATTAAAGGAGGAAAAAACGGCTCATGAAGAACATTTGAAAGCAAAGAAACTTGAAAAGAAGAGTTTGCTTAATCAAGAGAGTTCTTCTCACAAAGCTGAAATTTCCAAGGAGAAAGACGAATACAATGCCAAGAAAACAGAATTGGAAAGATTGAAGGAGCAAGAATTGGCTACTCAAAAGAACATTTTAAAAGAAGTTGAAGAGAAGCACTCATTGACTATGGCACAGTTGGCCAAGGAAAAGGAAGTTGAAAATGATAAACTATACCAAGAATTGACCGCCTTTAAGACCGAAAAAGAAGACGAATTGAAAAAAATGAATGATGAATTAGCTGCAGAATTACAACCAATTGTGGAAAAATTGGATGAGCAAAAGAAGTTGTACAACGAACTATCTGACGAGCATGAAGCATTAGAGGAAATTACTAGATTAGCTGAAGAAAAAGTTAAGGCTGCTGAAGAAATCTTGGTGAAATCCAAGGCTCAATTATTGAGATCTGAAAAAGGATTGGAAACTGCAGAATTGGATTTGTCCAAAGCAGAAGATGATACCGATAAAATGAAGGCTCAAGCAGAAGTTGATCGTTTGAAAGCAGAAATTGAGAGAAAGATTACAGAGTCCAAGCAGAGCCAAGCCGAGACAAAACTTGCCACTGATGAGCTCGAGAAGTCTAATCAAGACACTCTTAAGAATTCAAAAGAGATTGAATTAAAGAATGAGGCAATCAAGCTGTTGGAGCAAGAGCGAGAATTTGCGGCTATGAGACCAGGGTTAAACAATGAAAAGATTGCGGCGCTAGAAGCAGAGATTGCAGAGTTGGGTAAGAGGCAAGAAGCATTCAAGAAGAAGGAAGAGCGGAAAAAGTATGAAGAAGCTATCGCAATGCATGAAGCAACTATCAAAGAATTAGAAAAGGAAAAACAGGCGTTAATTGATAGAGAGAATGTTATTATCGCCGAATTGAAGAGTAGTGATGCTCATTGGAAAGAAATGAAGGAGAAATTTGAAGAATACAATGTGACAGATAGTGAAGGAGAGGAAGAAGAAGAAGAAGAGGAACAAAAGAAGAGGGGAATTCCAGCTGCTGCGGCTGAAGGTGGTAGTTCTGAAGTAACTAAATCCAAAACTGAGGGATTTTTTAATAAAGTGATTCACATTACCAAATCTCCAAAGATCAACACTGGAGTATCCAGTAAATCTCTGAATGTTCATGAAGAGGCTGGTGATGGCTCTCCGGTTAAGAGAAAGCGTGGCTTTAGTTTGGGTGGGATGTTTAAGAAGGATTCAACTACCAGTAATGTTGCAACTACAGAGGCTGCCACAAAAACTACACCCCCACCAGAGGTCAAAGGTTCTGATCCTCAACCTGTGACTGTTGATGGCGATTCAGCGGTCACCAATGATGTGGATGGTGCCATATCTGACAATGATTTGGATAGTGATGAAGAAGCTTACAATGAGGCCAAGAAAGTTGTCAAGGAAAAAGATGCTAATGAATTGGAGCACTCGTTTACTAACTTTAGTCAAGGATCAGAAATGGTTCGTGACCAGAAAGCTGAAATTGCTAACTTATTTGGTAAACCAGAAGAAGCTAAAGGGAAATCTTTTTTCACTGAAGATGTGTGATGTTTCTTTGTAATTGGAGATTTGTATAGTTCTATCTTTTTTTTTTTTTTAATGTAGTGTTTTATTTTGTATTTATCACTTTTTGTTTTGATGGTTTATATTTCATTCTTTTAATGCGTGTTATTATATTTTCTATGCAATAATCTTTCTTTTTGGTAGTGATTAAGATTACGATATGTGTGTCGTATATATCGTAACGCCTATGAGGGGTTTAGCGTTGTTTGCGGTGACCAGATGGGTGCCCCGGTTATCCAATCGATTATGTAATGGGGTTGCACAACCACGGGGGTGTATGCGGCTACCCCACAATATCTGGTACGCACTGTCCTTTTCTGTAGGGGGGTTAGAACCGGGTTATGTCAAATTCCAATTGCGGCTGAATAAATGATGGGGTCCTCCGTGGTGATGACACCCGTTGCACCGACAATATACATCTTATACTTATATATATATATGTATAACACATTTCATGGATGGCAAAAAAAATATCAGGTCAACAGCTACATTGACCCCAAACTTCCAGCACCAATGGTACCCGCAAACACACCAAGGCCTTCTTCTTCTGCTTCAACCAAACCTAAACGCAAAAGGTCCCGGTTTGGTTGTAACAATTGCAAGAAAATGAAGATTAAATGTGATGAAATAAAACCACAGTGTACCAATTGTCAAAAATCAAAAAAGTATTTCAACAAATGCGATTACTCCATCAAGTTATCCTGGGGTGGCAGGCCTTACAAGAACGAAACCAGGAAGAAAGCAATGCAGAATTGTGGCTTTCCTTGTCCTGAAAGTTCCATACCGGAAACCGCTTCCCATAAACCACCATCATTATCATTGAACCATGAAACCATTTCCCCACAGAAAAAAACAACATCGCGAGCAAAAACTATTGTACAAGCTCCAGCCATCAATTACGTGTTCGTCAGCGAAAATGAGGGGATTTATGGAGAATACCATGGTGGTGTTCCAAGCATTTCCTTCAATTCCAATCCAGTGGTCCTGAATAAATACGTTCTGGTTGTATCCTCAAAATCTCAAAAGATTACCACAGTAAAGCTCAAACTGCCCCCCTCTGTGTCTGACTATTTCGACTGTTTTCCAACTTCTCTTGAGTTTGGAGCGTTCAATGATGATGATGATGATGATTCCATCGATCTTGAACAACCACTTTCTAAGCGAAGACGTTTGAAGAGTCCATATGATGAGTTTCCTATTATCCCCACCGACTCTGAATCTTCATTGATGAGTAACAACAGCATGACCCAATCTTGCAATGGATCCACCAGAACGAGCAGGACAAGTGTTGATATAGGAATTCCCGGAAAATTTTCCGCTAACCAACATCTCACGAATGAAAATTTGGACTCCTATAGCAGCATCACCAAGACCCATCCTCAACGTCCTGATCTTTGTGGTGCCTCCAACCATGAGTCTGATTCGGTAATTGATGACGCCTTCCGCTATGATTACTCTAATTTTGCCGAAAGTTTGGCCAAAGCCCAGCGGTATGAAGAGAAGTCGACGAGAAATTGTTCATTTTCTTATCATCATCAACATAACATTATTGTCGGTGAGTCATATCATGATAATTCGAACAGCAGCAAAATTGTATCTAATAATAGTGATCAGACCACAAATTCCCAGGAATCAATGACTTTATACAATTCGCAATTTAACTCTTTCTTGCTGTACAACGCGATGAATATTGACTTAGAGGATCATTCCCCTTACGAGACCATCAAGCCGGGCCTCAAATCCCTCATCACGATGCTTCTATCTAAAGTTGGTGCCACATTACTGCAGTTTAGTGAACCCACTATTGTTAGTTTTGTCAACCAACTACTTTTTCCTAGTTATAAATTGGAATCAAGCACTGCTAGTCAATTCATGGCAATTAAACATGGAACTAAGTTTGTGAGCGGGAAAATTGACAATAAGAATGCTGCTTACAACCTAAAAGAAAAGAAAACTAGCTTAATGGGCATTGAAAATTTCTTTACTGATTTGAACATTGGCGATTTCCTTAACCATGAATTGTTTGATGTGAATGAGCCACAGCCGTCAAATATTTCAATTCCTTTTACTGAATCAGATGATTTCTGGTCGAATTTTACTGACGTTGATTGTGCCAACGGCTGCATATTGAATAATGCGGTAGCAAAGACTAGCGATAATAATATTATTGATTATTCTGATTATGTTGATATATATTCATTTGCTCCAGTCGGTGTGATGTTGCTTGATTCTCGAATAAATGACGATGAGGAAATGTATCGGAAAGATATCTCCTCGGTTTATGATAAGCCGAATTCCGTGATACATTATTACATCCGGGCAAATTTTGAGGTGTCTCTTGTTCCATTACCAGACTTACTAAGAAACGTCAAGTATTATCGAGAATTGTTCCATTTTTATATCCACTGTGCTACAGACAGTATGCTTAATTACAATGATGAATTTTATGCGAAATTAAGCTTTGCTAATTCTTCATCGTGCTTACTTGAAAAAAATCCATTCAAGTATCAACTTCCTGCCATCGCTTTTGAAAACCAGGGGATATTGAGCATGTTGCTTGCGATTTCTGCGGCATTGCTCCAATTCAAGCGGAACTCTTCAAACTTAAGTATTGGGGAAATCCATCAGTTGCACGCCAGTGCTAGAACATTGGCAAATTTGGATATCGCGAATAATTCAATATCCAAGTACAATTATCACAAACCAATAATCCAAAACTTGGTGTCTCGCGCATTTTTAGAATTGACCCTGAATTTATCTCTGAATGAGAGCCATCAAGAAAGCATGGTGATTATTTATTTAGTTACTTATCTTGAAAAAATCACCTGCAAAGAATTACACTGGAAATTGCTTGATCATGATCTTGATTTGGTATTTACTGCCATGGAGCTTAATTTGGAAAATCTCACCGCAGAGTTACAGGACGTTGTTGTGAATGATATCAATTTTTCAAGTTCCAGTGACCAGCTTGATCATTTCTTGGAATTTTTGATCTTTTGGTTTTCTACATTGACGGTTGTTTCAGGATGCATGTTCAAAGTCACTAACGTTAGCCGTGAAGCCATTTATAAAGAAGAGTCTTTAATGTTGAAACCAGATCTGAGTGGTGCTTATTCCCTCGGCTCAAATATGAAACCATCATATTGTCAGAATATGGTGGGTCTTGACGTCTCACTCCTTGGTGAATTACTTAAGATTATGCAATTATCCAAAGAGAAGCTACAGTTGGTCAATAAGTTCCGTCACTCCCGGCATGAAAGCTCGTTGAAACTTCTGGATATTTTCAATATGAACTCTGGGTTGATTACTGAAGCGTTAGCTTTGAATAAAAAGGCAGTTTCCGAGCTCAACAATGTGCTATCCAAATTAGATGATGAAATCTTAAAGAAAAAGCAGAAACTTTTGCCAAATGCCGATAATAAGAAAGTCAATGATTCAATTGCCTGCTTAGGAATATTGAAATCTACCAACAAGCTTTATGTCTATTCTGCATTATTGATCTTGTATCGCCGAGTAATTATGATTCCACGAGATTCGGAGATTGCTCAGAAATTCAGCGCAGAGATCTTGAAATTATCATTTGAACTATCGAAAAAACTTGATAGTATTTCTGCAACCACCTCTTCATCGTCTTCTTCGTTCATCAATTCTGCTACCACAATGTTTAATAGTTGTCTTAATTTTGCTATTGTCTGCGGAGCGGTGGATACCTTGAATTTCGACTTCAAGCGACAAGCCATATTGAAAATCTTTGAAGTTAGTAAAAGAACTTTCAATTTGAACTCGTTCTTAGCGTTTGAAATTATTCAAGAGAATTGTGAAAATGGGATGCCATTGTCAGAGATCATTTGGAACAGGAACTTTTTGGCATTTCTTTCATGAGCACTCCCCACCAAATCGCGTTATTTTAGAACATAGATATAAGTTGGTGTTTTAATTCTTTGCTATACAATAGATCTCCTAAACCTTTTGTATTTCTTTTTTCTGTTGTGTCTGCCTTTATTTAATTTTTTTTTTTGTCTGTCATACTCCTGCTGCTATAAACAGTTTATCAAATATTTGCTTTAATAGTTCTAGCTAGGCTTTGTAAATATCTTAGTTGATTTAGTTCCCGTTTTTTTTCTTTGGTATTTCTTTTTTTGTTTGAATAGACATGTGTGACTCTACTTGCAATAATCGTCGCTGTGGTTATGGCCTCTCCACTCTTCAATCAAGAGACACAATGCTAACGACATGAGATCCGGGGCGGGCGATGCGAATGCAAAAAAAATCGCCGATCGATGACTTGTGGGGATAAAAGGAAGGGTGTGCCCATTATATATATATATATATATTCACATATATTCCACCACAGAGAAAATGTGAATAATCTCATCCTGACAAATTTGCTATTTTACCTAAAGCATTAATTATCAAGCTATTTAAAGAAATTGCGCTAAAGGCTTGCTATCATGGCCTACCAAAAAGTTGACTACCAGGTCGTCACCCATAATGCTTGTTTGCTCAAATTGGTGCGACTACTAGGAAAAACAAGTGAGTATCAATAACCCATTTCACACCTATGAGAGGATATTATACACGATAATGTTGTTTTAATATATGTGACAGCCGGTGATTAAAACCAAATCACAACAATATCAACGCCATTCTGGCGTTTTTACCTCATTTTACCAAGCTTGTTTTTCTCTCATTTTTCTTTACTCGATTTCAAGTCTTTCTTTACTCAATTTCCAGTTTTGCTTTCAAAAGAGCAAATACATATTATGAACCAAATACTAACTGTTTTGCCTAGCCGGTCGTGACAAGATCTTCCGTTGTATCCAATACTTTTCGCGCTTCTTAGCCTACTATTTCTCCACCATCGGATTACTCGACCATTCCCGGCTTTCTAAATCGGTGTCTGGTGATTTATCATTTATCCGTAAAGCTTTCCGTTTTCTTAAACCTTTGGAGCATTTGGTGAGTCTAGGGAAGGTCCTTGATTCTGCTTCTGCTGACCCGATCTCCCGCACGGTGTCTGGTCTTCGGGATATCAGTTTCATTGCGTATTTATTCTTTGACCAGGTGATGTTCTTCAAGACTTTGAAACTTATCGATGGTAAATCGTTCCCTAATGCCGCAATCCTCTCTGGTCGTCTATGGGCATTAGCCATCGGGTTGGGAATCGTCAACGATTTGAACAATTGGTACGATTCCAGTAGTCAATTGCGACAACTTGAAAACCAGAAGGATGAGAAGAATACGGAGATAACCCACACTGTTAAAAGTAAAAAATCTGCAGCTAAGAGGAAACTTTTATGGGACTCTTTGGATATTTTTGTCGCCTTGAACTCGGGTAAATTATTACATTCAAACGAGGGAAAGATTGCCCTCGCAGGCACGGTGACCTCGGTAATGGGTTTACAAGATGTTTGGAATGCTGCTTAATGGAATAGTGGGTCTTGATACATGTATATATATATATATATATATATATATATATTATTTGAAGAGCGATGTTGCTTGTTAATTACAATCAGATCATTTCTTAGATCGGATCATGACGCCTGGAGAATACAGATTGTTGAAATTAGTTAGTTACATTTAAACACAAAAAATAAAATAAAAATCCATTAAGCTTTCAAACAAAACGAATGAATGAAAAATATAGAAGAGAATGGAAAAAAAAATGCCGTTTTTTTTACTGGAGGTGATATCATTATTTGCTTGGATTTCTAAACTTGTAAAATCTGGAAAAATTCATTGATGAAGGACTCTTAATCACGGATGGTAACGCAAGGCCATTATTTTCCGACCCCGAAATAGAACCATGATCATAACCGCCCATGTCAGGCGATCCTGGTTTGAACTGACTCTGGATTTCTCCAATGGTTCTCCCATTAATCCTTAATTTATTCAATAACTGTGCACCCAAATCATAGTCCACTTTGCTGTATTTCTCAGATTTAAAATTTCTAAACTCTTCAAATGATCCGTTCTTCAATAATAAGAGAATTTGTCGCAACTCTTCAAATTTACCTCTGAGTTTACTGCTATTATTGGCATCTTCTTCCTCACGCAATTCATCAAGAATATTCTCAATGTAACTCAAATCAGAATCAAAATTAAGAATAGAGACATCAGTGATCAATGGCGAATCCTTGAGTACCGCTTTAAAGTTATCGGCAAGAATATCAAATGTACGGTAAATCAACAAATTAAGCACTTGTGCTGGCAAATTGCTAAATGTCGAACTAAACATCGCTTTCAAAAACTCCCCTAATTCAATAATATACATTGATGGCTCGTTATTGGTGACCGTAGTCTCAAAATCAAAGTCAATCATTTCCATCAATTGCATAACCTTACCATCGACCATTTCAAACAATTTGTTTTCTGCATTCTTTTTAATTTCTTTAAATATCTGGGTTGAGTTGAGTCTGAAATTTTTCTGTGGCAAACTTTTGATCAAATTAATATTAATGGTCACCGCTGAGCCTGAAGGGTTGTTATTGGCAACCATAGCATTATAGGAAGTCAAAAGCTTGGATACTTCATGAGATGAAATGTAAAAAAAATCCAAATTGATTAAATTCTGCGCAATTTCTTCACGATTAGTAGAGTTCACTTTTTCTTTCAAGTGTTTACCGATTTTGTTACTCATCAACTCATCAAGAGAGCTGATCAATAACTGACTCAATAGTTTGTAATTCTTATTATAAATGTTGAATTCCAAAAATTGTAACGATTTATTGACAAACGAACGAATTTGTGCACATGTCATTGGGTATAATTGAGAAAATGGTAAATTTTTTGGAAATTCGTTTGTCTTGGGATTATGACGGCCACTGGCAGGTGGATCGATTGGGGAAATTGGAACAACATCAGGATTATCCGTTTGATACCAACTGACTGCCAAAACTTTTTTGTAAAGTGTCATATCATTGATTCTCATTGGCATGGAATCATCCTCGTATAATGAAATCTTGAATTCTTCTTCAAAGTTGTTAAGAAGAATCTTTTGGAACTTTTTAAATAATAAAATGAGAATTTCATCGTACACCTTTTTGATAGAGAACCCATAATTTTCCATCAATTTAATGAAAATCCCCACTGTTTGTTTCATTTCCACTAATTCGTCGATATTATCGTTCGAGACGCTTTCAATATGTGAGGCCAATACCGGGATTAATTTATCGGCCACTGATTCCCACAAATTAGCAGTTGCTTCTGCTGTTCTCAATTTGAAGTGAGTGTTTTTATTAATAATCAGATCAACTATGAAAAACGCTGAAAGCTTGTACAAGAATTCTTTAATGGACTCTGCATCTTTAAAGGTACCACTATTGGCAACAGCACTAGCTGCTGTAGTATTATTGGTCTTGAGGATTTGATAAAATAATCTGTCCTTTCTGGTGGTAAGCTCTTTGAGATATTTGCTTCGAAGGTCATCAAGTTCATCAATAGATTCGTAAATTAAAAGAGCATCATAGATTGGGTTCAAAGGTATTTTAATATATTCATTATTAAGTGGATTCAACTTTGTGCTGGAATCACTGAGTCTAATGGTCAATTCAATAGGAGAATTCAACGAAAACTCTTTCAAAATTTCACTTAGATCAGAATTCTTACTGGAACTAATTCGCTGGTACCATTTCTCTATCAATTTTTCGGTATAACTAAACAAAACTTCTCCCATATTGATGAAATTTTTATCCAAATGAGTCATTAGTTTCCGAACACTCTCAAAGCTCTTCAGTTTGATTAAATTTGTAAGAATTGGTATCGACTGATAGATTTGCATAGAAAATTTAAACTGGTTGATGTCGTTGTTTTTAAGATGAACATTTTTCAAATCATCAAGATTCTTCAAAGCAATGAAAAACTTTTCCTTTTTAACTAAATCGTGGACTTTGTTACTCAATTCTAACATTTGTAGTGAAGAATTGATCAAATCTATTGACTGGTTGATCTTGTTTGCATTATTTTTCAAAACGAGATATTTTTTCTTTTTTTCGATTAACTTGGAACCGTTATTCTCCAATATTGAGCTGATTTCTCCGATTTCTCCTTGAAGTTGTGCACTGGATGCCTTAATTTTGGAAATATTGGCTACTGATTTTAAAATATCATTTTCTGATTCTTTGCAAATTTGTTCAAGATTGCGAGATTTCTCATGCGAGATATCTTCCAAACTGATCACTAAATCATCGAGAGAGTCATCGGAAACAAGAGCGCTTTTGATAATTGGTGCCAATTGTTCGAGATATTCTGATGAATTGATGTTGGTAAGTCTGTGCAATTGATCTGAATTGTCACGAAAAATGCTGAAGATCTCATCATTTTCATCGCCACCACCAGAAACTGTTTCCAAGAGAGCGGTATTCATGGCCCATCAATTTCTAGAATGCGAACTGAGAAAACCCTGCGAAAAAGAAAAAAAACTAGCTTTAAAAGCTGGATAGACAATATTCGATCTCCCACTTATCTGTTAAATTAGCCCCCCTCCAATTCCGGTTTTTTTTTCTTACTCCTTGTGTGTCCTCAAGGGTACATTGATGCAGCGGGGCTCGGTAACCGCTTTTTGACATCTATTGCGATTATTTCATCACTAGCTGCTGGAAAGAAGACTGCTTATACGGTGATAGCATTTAATTTATACTGGGCTATCTCCCAAAAATGCTTATTTATCAGTAATTTTGAAGAAAGCGTTGTTTTGCGTATTAATAACATGATTTCTCAATCGGGCCGATTGCTTTTGTATTTTTTCATTTATTTTTACCTGGCACAAATGGCTTCCGTGATTGGATAGAAAGCAGTGCAAATGTATAAAGGCTCCTCAAAAGAATAAGACTACATTAGCTTAAAATGGAAAGATACTGATAACCCAACGATGTTGGAACTGTCCAATGTACTGCGATTGGCATATAAATCACGTGCGTACACCCCGGAGTGAGATTCCCCAAAAAAGCGCGTCGCGTAAGGAATTTTCTGTTATGGTGAGTAGTAGCAGTTATCTCTGAAAAGATCGAAATACCGTGGATACTAAACGTCATCTAAAAATTAATATGGAAGACCTTTTCGAGCAAGATGGTTTTGTCACTGTACAACAACCTGAGTTCCCAAAACAGCAAGAACAACAACAGGAAACACCATTCGATGATGAACCACTATTTGTATCCGAGGATGTATTTGATGTCGAGAAGAATAATAGGGAGTCTCCGTTTCCAACCACCGAACCTATACCAAATACAGAATATGATCCATTGGAAATGAGTAGTCAGATAAATAACAATAGTTCAGGAGGTAACGGCAAAGAAGACGACGATATTCTAGGGTTTGATAGCGTCAATATTAAAACTCGAAGGAAAGTGGTTTCTTTATCGGAAGATCAACTTCTATCAAATCATGGGTTACCATATATCAAAAGGAATCTTGAAAAAAGGGTCAAGTTCCAATCTTCCACTAGAATCTCCAAATCCTCCAACAAGAAACATGTATCGTTTACTACCGAGTACGATAATGCCACAAAATTATTGCAATTCTATCAATTGTGGGCCCATAAGGTTTTCCCAAAGGCTAATTTTGAAAATTTCTTGCAGATATGTTATACCAAGCATTCTCTCTCCACGGGAAGAATATTGAGTTACAGGCGACAGTGCATTAGTGACGAGCAGGATCGATTATTTAATCGTCACATGGCGGAGAATCAGGCTCTTGTAAGCCAAGAAGGAATGGCAAATCAAGAAACCAATAATGTTAGTCATGCTAATGATGATGGTAGCAATCAGAAGAGAAAAGATGATGGTCCAAATAACACAAACAATGATAACGCCTTTAGTGATACTGAGATGAATAATGTCGTAATAACGCGTTCGAATGGCTTATTTGTTCAAGAAAGTGATGATGAAGGTGATGATAGACAATCCATAACACCTCCTTTAACTGGTACTACTATCAATAATGACAAAGATGAAGGTGTACAGAAGAAAGAGAAGTCCGGATCTAATGGTCTTTTTGTGGATGATAAAGAAGAAGAGGAAGGAGCTACTTCAAGTGAAGTACAGACCACAAATCATAATAATGTAACAGCCCCTCCAGAAAATTTAATAACATCAACTAATGAACCCCAGCAGTCAGGCCCACCTCCCAAGACTATTGCTGATTATGATAATGATGGGTTTGATGATGATTTTGGCGATGATGACGACGAACTTATTTCACAACTCGATGAAAAATCAAAACTGAAGGCTATGTCTCTGGTCCCAGACCATCCAGAAGATATGGCTATGTTTGATGAAGATCAAGTAGATGAAGATGAAATGGCAGTCCTTAGAGAAATGGGTTTATAAAATGCCCCATAATATGCATCTTACGATTATAGCTATATGAACGCATGGTATGATTTAGACGATATCTTTTCTTTGGCGCCGTAGACTTCTTAAAAAATCATCGATGTAAAGAGCGAAAAGAACAGCAACAAAAAAAATAGAAATAAGGATAGCATAATTGGTAATTCTGGGAATGGACAGTTCACTTCATGAAAATGATGTTAAATACTCCTATAGTTTAGCCTCGCTAATCCCAAAATCACCACTCACTAGTATACAATCATTGCTGATAACAGTACCCACTTTTAAACCCTCCTTTGACATTCTAATGATCTCGCTATTATAGCTTCCTGGCTGAAACCAAAACGCCTTTAATTTTCCGTCGTTATTGTATCCTTTCTCAATCAACTCCTGAATAATGTTTAGGGTAACATTTGCTGCTGTGATAAAAGAGACGCTAAACCCGTCATTAGCTTGGTTTTCATTCAAACTCTCTAAAGTCAAGGCATCAGTGATTGAAGCACATGTATTCACCCCGAGAATAGACTTACTGGTTGGATTGATTGGAATCACTGGAAGTGACCGAGCTAAATACCAATTTAAGACTTTATAGCCAAACTTATCTGGGTTTTTTGAGGCGCCCACTACAAGGAACTGTCTTGTAGAGCTGAAAAATGGACCTAAAGCAGTCATTGATAGAGGTATATTAATATATTGTTAGTTTCAATTAAACAATGTTTGACAAAAGAAGCTGTATCAATTAATAAGCGCATCTGTCAATCATCCCCTGGTGCTTCTAACCGCAAATTTTCTTAAAATGTTTGGGTGTTCCGGTTTTTGGGTGTATTTGAAAAAAACGAAATCTAATTGGCAGAAAATCTCACTATTACAAAATTAATTTGAAAGAACTTCTGTCAGTGATCACAAGAAAGTGCATACTCTGAGGAAACTTCAGTCAGTTTAAAGGAAAAAAAAAGGAGAAAAAATGTCTGAAGCACAAGATCAAAAACCGAAGAGCACCAAGTTATACACCCCAACCTTCCGTGTCCAGCTCAACAAGCCATTTCAGCCTGTTGATGCCATCGAAGTCGCTACCAATGCTGGTATTGGTGGTCTTCTTGTAAGCTCTGTGTTTGCTGCTGGTTACAACTCTCTTAATAAATCCCAAGCCCCAGCTTTCAACAGAATTCGTTTGTCAGGCGTTCTTGTTGGTGCCGTTACCGTTTCTGCTGCCGCCTACTCATTTGTTGAAGCCCTTTCAGGAAACTTGAGACAAAAAAATGATGCTGTGAACGCTTTCTACGGTGGTCTTGTGTCTGGTTCTATCGTTGGCTCTGTCTCTAGAAATGTTGCCAAAACCGTGGGCTGCGGTTTTGCTTTTGCTTGTATTATGGGTCTCGTGTCTTGGGGTGGTAACAACGTCACTGGCTTGGGTAAAGATTCTCCATATGATTCTATAGATAAATCCAAACCAGTTCCAAAACTCTTTGGTGAAAAACAAGGTGTTTGGGATGCTGCTTATAGAAGACCAATGTCTCAAACCATTGAAATGTTGGGTGAAGACAGCATTGCTTTGAAGAAATGAATGAAATAGTAAATAATAATTTATTCTTTTTTATTCTTATTCAATTCTTTTGGTCACTCCTACCTGCTTTCCTCGGCTCGTTATTGTTTCAAACTCTCCAATTAGTATTGCCTGCATTGTTCCATTACGTATCATGAATCTATAATTTTGGTTGAAAGAGAAATGTATATTACTATCTTTCATTATTATTCTGAAGATGTCCTCAATATTTTGAAGATACCTTCTTCATCCTCAACTTTTTTCATCCAATTATCCTGGTGGTTAATATAATCATATCACATTACAAAAGAAAAAAACGTTCTATTCAGTATCGTATTATTGTAAAATATTAGTGTCCAGGAATGTTTTCATGCAAAGAAAAAAAAAGTATAAAAAATCGTCTAATCTAAATGAAATAACTCCGAAAGACTTTCTGTCAGAATGTATAGTGGTCATATAATATAGAAAATTCAATGCAAATTTAAACGGCGAAAAGGGTAGAATTAGTAAAATCAAGAAAAGCCCAAACAGAAGAATATTGAGATCTCAGTAATTATCAACATCATCGCCTTAATCATCAATATAATTTCCTTCCAACATCTGTTCAAGGTATCCACATACATCAATCACCACATCCTCATAAACAATTTGCAACTCCTGCGTTGGGATTCGGCTCAAAACATAATTTGATATGGAATTTTGATCTCTGGATTCTGGTCTACCAATTCCCACAGAGATACTCAAGAAATTCCCGCCCATTGCAGTTCTAATAGACTTCAAGCCATTATGGCCTCTTGGGCTGGAATTCTTTAGTCTAACCTGTGATTTACCAACCAGCAAGGATAATTCGTCATTAATAATAACTAATACCGGATCGTAACCTTCACTAAGCTTCTGACGCCTTAAAATTTGCCAATTTCGCGATATTGATCCACCAGATATGTTCATTAGAGTTTCGGATTTATATAACATTACCGGATAACTTGGAGATCCGGCAACAACACAGTTTTTTAGTGATGGTGATCTGGTCCAGCTATGGAATCCCAAATATTCTCTGATTTTATCAAGCACAATATGACCCATATTGTGGCGAGTGTAAGCATAGCGTGCACCAGGATTCCCGACGGAACAAATAACCAAGTAAGGATTCGACATTCTATTTGAATTTTTCGGTATTGTAATAATATCAATAATTTGGAAAGTGAAAGTTAGCTTTTACTTGAAAATATTGTTAATTTTAGAATTTTTCCTCCAGTGAGTATCACAAAAAGGAATACTATCAGGCTTTATACGGATTATGTCAAAGCAGATCAAACAGCATTGTTCGGGAGTTCGTATTTGACCTTTATTAGAAATACTAACAATATATCGTCATCTTTTTTTAGAGTCGAATTTTTGGGCACAAAATTTTTCCTCCGACATGCAGCGCCCTTCCAAAATTAGTCAGAAACTTTGAGCTTCAAAAGCAAAATGAAAGTAATCAGCACCACGCAAAAGTGACTTCTCGTGTATTGTGATTGTATCCTTGAATTAGTTTCATAAATCTTAAACGGGTTATATTTCATGGTAGCCGTACCCATATTGTTGTTTACGCACTGATCCCCTCCACCTCATTTGATGATTATGATATCAAATGCAAATCATTGAAGTGAGTCTTTAGCCCGTTCCTATAACAAATGCGAAAACAGATATATAATTACTTCGCTGTATTAACGACTTTGTATGACGATGATTAATCAATGAATTGGTTGATCAACTGACGTTTCCATATAGTTACCTACCACCAATGAGAAACAAAAATTTCCTAGTGTTAGCTTCTAGTGAGTCTAAACCTATCTATATATATTCATATATGAATTAAAAAAAAAAAAACTTGACTATTGAAAGCCAACAGCTGCCAGTTATCAATTCCCAAAAAAGAAATACAAAATATCTTTCTCTAGAAAGTTATTAAGTGATTGCGTAGACCGGGAATCGAACCCGGGGCTCAACTATGGCAAAGTTGAATTTTACCACTAAACCATCCACGCCACGTGATGTTATAGAAGTTTTTTATCAACCATTATTACATTGATTGCAAGATATCGAAAAACCTCTGGAACACATTGAAAATGGGAATATTTCAGAACTGGGATAACATCATAATGCATCAACACCAAGAACAAATAATGCTAAAATTAGACCGCTTTACTCAGTATATTGAAAAATATAACCGAGTACGAAGATCTAATAGTGCAGATTGGGCTAATCAATCTATGAA